>JASCZW010008836.1:0-47077 GCA_034211315.2 Aedes japonicus
TTTAATATATCATTAATTGGATAAAACTTTCGGTTTTGCAGTCACACTTAAACACGTCTTATCAGGTTCGCAGTCCACGATCAAAAACGACTCAGAAATCTTTTATTCACATATCTATTATTTAAACGACATCGAGTTTTGCTCTTCGAGCCGAAGCATTACGAGTTTGCGTTTCAACAAAAAGGGGTTCTGTTCTTTAGGTCGAATATAACAATTCTTCCCCCTAAAGTATCCTTATATATACATACATTATTACATAATTTGACTGATGATCAGAACGTATTAACAAATACCAATTTATAAAACATGTTCGAATTCATTATACAAATGAGGTCTAAAAATAAACTATCAGAGCTTTGGACGATTCCTTTTTTTTTTTCATCTTTTCTTTCTTTTTCAATATTGGCCAAACTGTATGCCTGACTGTATATTAGTTGCTGACTACACCTAAATCCTTAAATATTCAATAAATTCATTTCTTTTTTTTCTTCTTCTTTTTTTTGTTTTTGTTTTCCAGGACTCAGTAAAAATACTAAACGTATATTACCGCTGCTGGGATGTCTGTTGATTTGATGCTGCTGGGTCATGATTTCTTTTTGTTCCCGTCGAGCTACGCGTTTTTATTGGACTGCGTCGAATGTACTTGAAACGCCTACTAACGCCTTCTGAATCTGTAGGTACGGCCGGAACGTCTGGGAAACCGTAAAATTCCTCATCGGAATCAATCACACTTCTTGGCCGTTTCGTCCTCTGTATTGGAATATGTATCGTGGTACAGGTTGGTTGAGCGGGAATAATTCTCAGTTGATTCCGGTGGGCTTTGAGTGCATGCCTGCCAAAAGAAATTTCAAAAACATTTAGTGAAACTCTTTGACATACTGTGCGTTGATCCACTTTTCGATCGCATGTTTATCGTGATTTTTATATAGAATTTTATCTCCTAACACCAATTTGGAAAACGGATCGTTATAAGGCACACTATTGTTATCTACATATGAATCATCCCTTTTCATATTGGGAATACTTTCAAGATGATTTTTATAGTGATTCTTAGGATGTAATAAATCAATTAACATTTTTGGCTTGAAGTTCAACATCTTTTCTGATGGAAATCTATCGTCAATAGAACAAGTATTCCTGTAATTAGTTAAAAATAAGGTCAATCGATCCTCAATATCGAGCGATCTCGTCTCAGGGTCTAACATGATTTTTTTTAAGACTTCTTTAGCTACTTTCACCATTCTTTCAGCTTGGCCATTGCTACTAGGGTTGTAAGGTGGGCTCTTCATGACTTTTATACCTTGCCTCTCCATGAACGAACAGAACTGGCTAGAATTGAAAGGTGGTCCACCATCTGTTACTAGAACATCGGGGAGCCCAAAACGAGCGAAAATAGCCGTAAATTTTTTTTATCACTTTACTTGCGTCCGTTCTGTTTTTCATAATCTGTACCTCTAACCATTTGGTGAAACTATCTACAATTAACAGATATGTTCTAGATTCGAAAAAGAAAAAATCTGCATGGATACGACTGAATGGACGCGTCGTGGGAGTCCAAGAATTATTGCAACCCGATTTTGGGACTACAGCTGTTTGCATACAAATCTGGCAATATTTTACAAAATGTTCAATATCAGTATTCATTCCGAACCAAAACAAACAACGACGCGCTATCTGTTTCATCTTAACGACTCCACTGTGATTGGCATGGAGTAATTTCAAAATGGCATTCTGGAGTGAAACCGGAATAATCACTCTGTTCTGGTATAAAATGCAATCATCAGTTATCTCCAAATCAAAACGCAAAGAATGTGCGGGTTTCCATGCAGTTTCAATCTTTTTCGGCCAACCATCTCTAATATATCCCGTAACTTGTTGCAGAAATGGATCAGATTTCGTCTGTTTTGCGATTTGTGCATAGTCCAAAGGAAAATCACCGAAAAAATTTATGCTCTTGATACAACCACTGTCTATGTTCTTTGGAACACTTTGTTCCAGAGGGAATCTGGAACAAAAATCGGCATTTCCCATATGTGAAGACGGCCGATAACAAATTTCATACTCGTATATAGACAACTCCATAACATATCTTTGCAATCGGGTCACACAGATTTGATTTTTTCCTTCTTTCCCAAAAATTCCTATCAATGGTTTGTGGTCCGTATATATTGTAAATTTTTGCCCAAACAAATATTTATGGAATTTTTTTACCGTACATACTAGAGCCAAAGCTTCTAGATGTAGGATAGGTATGACTTCTGTGCTGAGTTCAATGAGAAAGAGACGAAACTGATAGGTTTTTCCTGTCCGTTTACTACATGCGCTAAAACTCCACCGAGACCATAACTGCAAGCATCGGATACCACCACGATAGGTTTCTTCGGGTCATAATATTCTAATATATTTGCGTTAAACAGAGATGCCTTACATTCCTCAAATGATTGTTGGCATTTGTCATTCCAAATAAATTTTATGTCCTTACGTAGTAGATTATACAAACAACTCAATTTCGCAGATAAATGCGGCACAAATTTTCCGTAATAATTAATCAACCCTAAAAATGCTTTCAACTCTGAAACATCTTTAGGCACCTTGGCTTCTCGAATTGTTGACAGCTTTTCAGGTGATGGAAGTAGTCCTTCTTCCGTGATCAAATGTCCCAAATAGATCAGAGAATGAACAAAAAATTTGCATTTTTGTAAATTTACTTTTAATGTTTGCTTTTTCAAGTTTTTCCAGTACTAAAAAAGATTTTTTTCACATTCCTCCCTTGTTTCTCCAGCTATGAGCACATCATCCAGATAGCATCTCACATGCTTTAAACCAAGTAAAATTTGATCCATGATTTTCTGGAATATAGATGCGCTGGATGTCGCACCCTGGGGCAATCGGTTATAAGTGTAAAGGCCTTTCACAGTATTAATCACTACGAACTTCCTTGATCTTTTCGATAATTGTAATTGAGTGTACGCCCCTGCTAAATCCAAACAACAAAACCACTTACAACCAGATAAAGAGGCGAAAATATCTTGAGCAATTGGGAGAGGATACGTATCAGGAATGATAGATTTATTAATAGAAACTCGGCAGTCAATTACCATTCTTATATCTTTATCTTTTTTGAAAACAATAATTACCGGAGATGCCCATTCACTAAACTTTATGGGAGTTATAACGTTTTGTTTCTCCAAAGAGTCCAAATGCTCCAGGACCTTGTCCTTCAGTTTAAAAGGTACTTCGTATGCTCTCCGAAACACGGGTCTGTCCTTTTTAAGCACCAGATCTGCTTCAAATCCTATTATTGGATGCGAAAAGTCTCTGTCAAAAATTTTTGGAAACCGTTGTTTTACAATAGATTCAATATTACCAGAGTCGATCAGCTGATTGGTATGCAATTTGTTTACATGTAAGTTGGATACAAAACCATTCCTCCAATTTGGATAAAAAACATCCAACCAGTTTCTACCGAGCAAGGGTACAAAATCAACATTACTGTCTAGGATAACAAGGGAAACCTGATGTTTATTGTTGTTTATAGTCACATCGACCTCTATCTTCCCATATATATTTAACTGCTCTCCATTTACTACTACTAGACGACTGTTACAAATGTGTACCTGAATGTGTTTGAAATACTTCCTGAATGTTCTCAAACTAACTACCGATACTGCCGCACCGCAGTCAATCTCCATACGCAAAACCACATTTCCGATGAAAGCTTGCACTAGACATGGTTCGCTGCTCCTAGCATTGGTTGAAATCATCATACATGGGTACTCAATATCATCATCTTCAGAATCTCTTATGCTCAACCTTTTAAAATCATAACTATCGGCCTGTTGTTCTTCCATGAAATTTATAGTTTTCCGGTTTTTTAACTTGAAACAATTTCGTTTTACGTGACCCCGTTTCTTACAATAGTTGCATATCACATTTGCATGAGGATTATCATTACCGTATCTACGACGCTCTTGAAAACCCCGGGACTCTTTGTCATGATAGACACCGCGATCATTGTGATTGTTCAATCTGCCCCTTTCCTACTCATACTTCTACTACGGCTGCGGTATCGGTTGCCATACGCACGCGAGGCCCTACCACCATCTCTGTATATATCTCCATGATCGTCTCTATTTCCCAATCTGTATTTTACTGAGTTCACACTCCTTATTATGTCATCTCTTTCTTTGCATTCTCTTGCACGAAGTTTTGCCAGCTCAGTGCGTACTACTAGTTCCTCAACTTCCTCAAGTGTCATGTTATCCTTCATTAATAATTTGTGTTTCAATTCTTCATCGCGTAAACCAAACACTATCCTGTCTTTTATTGCTTCATCCTTGTGTGCACCAAAACCACATTGACTAGCCAACAATTTTAAAGCCAATACATAGTTTTCAGCGGGTTCGTCAACACCTTGAAGGCGTGCGTTGAACTTGTGCCTACACAACATGTTCGGCTTAACTTTGTCCAAACGTTCTTTTAATTTCTGAATCATTTGATCATAATCAATAGATGCAATTGACACTCCCGGAAATATTAGCTTAACCTCATCAAATATAACAGGACCACTCAAAGTGATAAATAAATTTTTCTTGTTACCATCCGGAATGTTATTTAAAGAATATAAAAAATTCATACGTTCCATATAATCCCCAAAACTGGAACCCCGAATGTAGTGGTCTACCGTCCCAATTATGGAAGACATGCCTAAATTGTTCACAGCAACCAAAACTAAAAAAAAAAAACAAAAGAACCAAAACAATAACAAAACTTACTTGAATGATGATTTGCTTACTGTTCGACGACCTCTTAGTGAGTTTAACCTGATGCCCGGTAGTTGCAATTGTGTGGAATTCCAATGCAATACCAATACAGCCAAAACGCCGCTACTCGTCCACTGTCCGTTTAACGACGGTTGGTCTCCAACAGTTGAGTGCTCCTCAAATTGGTGCTCACCGGGTGTTTTTCGTTGTAGCAGTCACGCACTTGACCGTTGCACCATTGACTATCAATGATTGTTCTTAACGCTAACACACTGACACTGCAGTTGCCTTGCTGCCCTCACGTCTCTTCCAGCTTGCGCGTTATACTTTAAATGAAATGATCACCACCAAAAAATTTGTGCCCACCAACCAAACAGTTTGTGCCTTTATGTCGAGATCCTGTTACTTATAAAACCCCAGCATACACACTTGTCGTAGCTTGATACACTTTTCCGTTTTCCGACTCCACATGCACACCAACTCACTCAATTAATTAATTTCTCAAGCTCTTCTCACCTTCCGTTTTTTTTTTCTCACTTCTCTCACCACAAATGCTCACCGTAACACGGCTACAGACAAAAGAAAACTATTGTTCAGCAATTGAAAACCATCGTCATAGTTTTCTAAAGAACCGATCTTCACAAAATGTTCGATTATGGCTTGCAAAATGGCGTACTGAAATTCACTAAATAAAAAAAACAATCAAAATGGATAACGCAGAACGCCAATTTTCTCTGATTTTTATGATTCTCGTCAATTTTTTTTTCTAGGATTTTTAATTTTTTCACAAACCACGCTACAGATGCTGCTCAAATCTTAGCTCACTGTGCGCTGCTCAAAACGGATGGTTCATCTCACACAGCGGCGATCCAATAAGCACGCTTCCAATCGCCACTGCTAAGAACGCTTAGTTTTACTAAAATAATTCACCGCTATTTCCTGATTATCAAACCGTGTTGAATTTAACTTTTCTACTCGTCGCCACTTTAATATATCATTAATTGGATAAAACTTTCGGTTTTGCAGTCACACTTAAACACGTCTTATCAGGTTCGCAGTCCACGATCAAAAACGACTCAGAAATCTTTTATTCACATATCTATTATTTAAACGACATCGAGTTTTGCTCTTCGAGCCGAAGCATTACGAGTTTGCGTTTCAACAAAAAGGGGTTCTGTTCTTTAGGTCGGATATAACAGTGGGATGGTCCGCTGAAGGCATGTTTCAGATGCCTGACTGCAAAGGCCCAGATCGCACCAACATGGGCAGAAGGTGCGGCAGCACAAGCCACAAGGCGTGTGATTGCATAGGACTGCATAAAGGGTGATACGGTCAAAATTTGGTCAAGGGAAAACGCGTGTAAATCGGTGAAATCGTTTATTTAAAAAATCAAATTAAATTTCTTTTTCAAGTTCAATTAGTATAAAATTCAGGAAAAATATTCAGTTAGGCTTCCGCTTTTCCATATCCAAATTGCCGGGCCTTACGCTTGACCCCTGCCATCAGATTTTGTACAGCCACCTTGTCCACCTTCTTCGCCGCAGAAAGCCAGTTTGCCTTGAACTGCTGCTCGTCCTTAGCAGTTTTTTTGGTCTTCCGCTTGACAATAGCCCAGTATTTCTCAATTTGGCGGAGCTCTGGCGTGTTGGGAGGGTTCTTGTCCTTGGGAACCACCTGGCGTACCACTCCATGGCCTTTTTACCGTAATGGCAAGATGCCAAATCCGGCCAAAACAGTACGGAACAACCGTGTTTCTTCAGGAAAGGCAGCAGACGTTTATTCAAACACTCTTTCACGTAAATTTCTTGGTTGACAGTCCCGGAAGCAATGAAAATGCTGCTTTTCAAGCCACAGGTACAGATGGCTTGCCAAACCAGATATTTCTTTGCGAACTTTGACAGTTTCGTGTGCTTGAAAGTATCTGCTACCTTTCCCCTTCCTTTTGCCGTATAAAACTCCTGTCCCGGAAGCTGCTTGTAGTCGGCTTTGACGTAGGTTTCGTCGTCCATTACCACGCAGTCAAACTTCGTCAGCATCGTCGTGTACAGCCTCCGGGATCGCGCTTTGGCCGTCGTATTTTGTTTATCATCGCGATTTGGAGTCACTACCTTCTTGTAAGTCGATAGGCCGGCTCGTTTTTTGGCTCGATGCACGGTTGTAGACGATACACCCAGCTTATTTGCGGCATCTCGGAGAGATAGGTTAGGGTTTCGCTTGAAACTACCGGCAACTCTCTTTGTCGTCTCAGCGGCATCCGGTTTTCGATTTCCCCCCGATCCAGACTTCCTGGCTGTCGACAAACGTTCCCCAAACACTTTAATTACATTTGTAACGGTTGATTTGGCAACTTTTAGCGATTTTGCCAACTTTGCGTGCGAGTAGCTCGGATTTTCGCGATGCGCGAGCAAAATTTTGATACGCTGCTCTTCTTGCTTGGACGGCATTTTGACAACTGAAGAGTGAATTCCAAAATCAAAATAGGAGCAACATTCTACACACACACCTTCAAAATGAGGGGTGTTCAGGTTTTTTAAATGCAAAATTGAAAGAAATACGTCAAGTTGATATTGACCAAATTTTGACCGTATCGCCCTTTAGGCGCCACGCAAGTAATAAAACGGAGGTGAGTGAACTCGCTAATCTTTCCCGACAGTCACCCGAATTTCCCGACAGTCACCAATCATCCGTCGAAGTATGTCCTTCTCCAACTCCTGTGGACCATTTGTCCGAGAGCCGAATCTTGCGTGTGCGTCGCCAAAAGCGTACTGCGGTCCGGATCCATCCAATGAGGAATCGGGTTTCATTCCATCTCGGGTGGTCATAGCGGAAGCATAGTACGTGAAGCCGTGCGGCGGTACGTTGGCCCTTTATCTCTGCGGAGCGAATCTCCAGGGACAGCATGACAACCCGTCGTCGCTTGGATCTCAAGACCAAAACGGTAGTCTTCCGTCCAGCCGCCACCCTTTCCGCACCGCCACGTCGCGATTCGCCGGAAAAATCGAGTTGACCGTCTTATTCAGCCGCTGCCGCTGCGTCATTGCCTGCAGCTTTGAAACCAGTGGACGCGACTTCCGCTTCCTAACGTGTATGTTCATGTTCACCAGGTACTTTTTCACTGTTTGGCTAGTTAAACCGACCTCCCGGCCAAGCGCACGCAGCGATGTAGCCACTTTTCCCTCGGTTTTCCTCTTCAGCATCCTTTGGAGCTTCAAGTCGCTCAGGGTCGTCGGCCGTCCGGAACCGGGATTTCTTTCGATGCTCTGATTGGTGTCTAATAGTGCCAAGATGTTGTAGATGCCGGAGCGAACGTATCCAGCGTCTACAAAGTGCCAAAGTGTCTTTGAACGCGCACCCTTCTGAACGGAGTTGCTTCACTGTTATTGCCATCACGGTTAGAGTTCGACTGAGAGAGCTGTCAAATTTTGTCTGCTGACTCATGGGTTACTATGATTGATGCCGCATGGGTAGTTTTGTCAGTGCCGGTGAAGGTAAACCCATAAAAAATCGGCAATTTATGTCGATTTTTTTTCAATGCAAACGTTATCACTTACACGATTGTGCGATGCGACCATAGACTTCTTTGCCGCCGTTAGTATAAGTAAGCAGTTTCACTAATACATTCGTTTTGCTGGTTGAAAATAAGAAACAAACCGTTGTCAACCTGAACTTGATCTCGTGGTTGAAAACAATAAACAAATCGATCCTATACGTGTAAAGCCGCGCGCTAGTGTTGGTGAGATCACTCGGCGATAACCTAATGCCGACCATGGAAGGTCAAATCTAGGAATAGGTGGTAGCCGGTGTATTGGTGGACGGAGTTGAGCACGGTCCGATGCTGAAAAAATGGAGCGTAGAGGAGTGCTTATCACCGCAAAGGCCGTGCTGAAGAGGAAGGTAAAGGCCAGCAAGCGAGCCTGCTTTTAGAGACTGTGTCAGAAGGCTAATACGTTACCATGGCTGTACCTCTGGTTTTTGCCATTACTAACCAGAGCTGCTGCAGGTGATCGTTGGGGGATTTTTTCCGAGCTACAACCCGATTTCCTGGTCCCCCGACGCCCTTAGATTTGTCCAATGAGCATCCCAAAACACAACGCTGTCATAGCGATGGAGGGATGGTCGGCTCAGCTGAACATCCGTAACCGCCACGCAATGATAACGGCACAACGGGGATTGGAGACGTGGCGACGTTGCCAAACGAAGAACTAATTGCAATTGGTAAGTAGCTCATGGTGAGCGCCAAGACCAGACGGTATGGGATGGTCCATTAATTATGTCACGCAGTAAAGGGGGGGAGGGGTTTCGGAAAACGTGACGATCCATACAAAAAAATTGAAGGTCCATACAAAAAACGGGGGGGGGGGGGTTATAAAAAGTCCCTTTTTGCGTGACGTAATTAATTGACGTTCCCTATTCCGAAACTGGTCGTCAAGACGGCTATCTTCCCGAGTAGGAGCGAATAACCTAATAACTGGCCTTGGTATTTAGGAGCTCAGATTAAGAGGTGAAATACCTGAAGATAATACCATAAATTTGTTTTCGCAATGTTATGCGAATACCAAATTGGGGTAAGACAATACTAAAATAGTACTTCTCAGGTATTCCCAGGTACCGGAATAACAAGTTTTGTTATTGGAGATATATTGTGCTTCCAATTGTTAGGTTAGGCTAAGTTCAAATCAATTTTCAGTTCTTGGCAATCAACAAACTGAATATTTAAATTAATGTTATAGCTTTCGGAAGCCAAACAATACTTGATAAAGAAACATAATTTATAGTTAGAAAGTTTATAAATTGAAAATGTTTATTTAAACTATACATGATACGGGCCAAACCGGTCAATGTTACATCGCTGATCATCGCTTTGCTGTTTCACGGTACTGTAGTTTCATGTTATTAAGAATATATAATAACTATATAGTTTGATTCAGTATTTTAAAGTATTCTTTCTGTATCCAAGAGATTTTAATAGAGCATATGCTACAATATTATCCGGGCGAGACGACGCGTATCCGATTTTCGAATCAGTCATTCAATAAGTATGCAAGACAGCATGCTCATCGGAGCGAAAAGTTGCAGTAGCCTATCCTATTCAAAGATTTAACCCGTTTATATGAGCATGTGCAAGATAATAAGCATAATTGTCCGCTCGTAGTTGCTACTTCGCTGCTGCCAGATCAACTGTTATTACACAGAGAACCAACAGATGATGCGTGGAACTAGCATATATCTTCAATATATAAAAACTGGTGATCTCAAACTACGGCAACAATTGGCACCTGCCTCTCCCGAATGCAGGTCAAATAAGGAAAGGATAGGAATGTGTTGACGTGATACTCGCTTTAATGGAAGCCAAGACCGCTACTGCATGTTCACGAGAAATCATTAGAATATTGAATAATATGATTGGGTTATTTTTAGTAAACGATAAGCTGATTTCACGCGGCGTTTAGTAAAATATTTTTATATAGTACCGATTTCTTATTTGAACGATTTGATATGAACAGTAGATATACTGTTGGAACCACTTACAAAAGGGAATAGTGATTTACTTGCTCCAGGACATGGTGGTACGGCGAGCATGGCAAAATAATATTATGGATCACAATTAATTTGCCCACCCTCCCGCAATCCACCCCATCTCACCAGGACACATTTTTGTTGTTTTTTTTCTTTGCACACTCGGTCACACCCTCTTTTTTTTTTGCACACTCGGTCAAAAAGAGTGACTCACTCGCATAACCGAAATAATACGAAACGTGCCATGCCTGATAGCAAAATAGGGCTTAATAAAGCATCGATACAACCGTTCACAGCCGATGCTCGAGGCAACCTCATATTTCGTACACTTTTAATTTTTACAACTGTATTTTAACTTTGGGGGACTTTCTCAAAACTAAAAGTAAATAATGACTACACTTATGTTCGTCTATCAACAAAAGCTACAGCTGTTTATTTCAGATACTTTTTATAGGGATACATTCGGGCAGTTGGTTTTTCAATAACAATAACACTAGTCATCAGAGTTCATTCTTTACACACAAATGCGTCCACTCACTTCAGTGGTGGGTTCGGACCATTTGGTCGATTACGATAATAATCCAACATGTATCAAGAAAATAGGAGCTTGTTAAGAACAATGCGAATTTCATTGACAAGAAGTTCATAAATTACATACATACCATAAAAAGTCGAGAACACTCGCATGAATCAAGAAGAAAGCTGATATCAATTTCGATATTCATTACTTCTCATGCAAAATTTGATTTCGGAAAAAATTGCTTTGCTGGTGAGTTTAGAGCACATTGTGTACATTGTTTTTTAATTATTTGAAGTTTAAAACAGTTCTTTGATTCATTGTTATCTAGTAGTACCATAAATGGACATTCGGAATTCTTAAAAGTAAGTATAGTCATTTCCAGCACGTAATTGAAAGAAACAAACGAACTTATTTATTGAACAACCATAAAAAAAAATGTTCTATTGAAACGTTGTGAGCCCGGAGAGTAAAACATTATGCTTTTGCGGTGTTGCTTTGTCAATATATGCACTGAAAATTTATTTCCGTACGTAAGCTTTCACTCGTTTCTTAAACATAGATTTTGTACATAGAACAAATGTCTCGTAAATTGCATGACACATTCTTAATAGTTATCATATGCTATCATTAAACGTTTTTTTTATCAATGCACGAAATGAATTTTGTGCAGATCCACCAATTGCTGCTTCTCTTCAATCGTACTTATACATGTTGGTATTACTGCTAGGGTGGGCTGGAATAAATTATTTATCCCATAATAAAAATTAAAGCGCTATTGAGAATTATAAGATTATACTTAGTAATCAAGTAACTTGTAACGAGTCACCATGACCTAGTGAGATCTTGCCATAAAAGTCCGAATCTCATGTCAGAAACATTACTAAATATGCATTCACCAGAGAGACGTATATTTTTCATTGGTAAAAACATATTTGTAGCACTTTGTGTTGTTTTTGTTCAACGAACGAATGTTCTTTCTGTGTCAAAAAAAGCTTCGTGCTTTTGACAGTTACGCGTGTGGCATTGAATACGAAGGTAGCTTTTTGAAAAGAACAATTCAATTTCGTTGCAGAAATCATCAAATAGATGTGTTAGTCCTACCTTTGATTTCGTAATAAAAGAAAAAAATAATTTTCAGTGTGGGTGACAGGGTCGTGGAAGAAGAGTACATTTTTCAGTACAAACTGTTAACAAACGCGGTGGTTATCTTATACAAAAACCCAACATCACTGTAAAGCGAATATTTCGACACATGACAGTACCCGCTAGATTTTTGCATGGTTGCTATTTAATGCGGTTCGGTTTTGAAAACTGTGGAAAACCTAAGGTTTTTAAAATCCTTTCTTTTTTTTAAACCCCAGAACAAGCCTAGAATTATTGAATCTTGTTGCCAAAATTTTACGGTTATTATAAAGTACTTTGGGTGAGAGTAGAGAAGATAATCCAACCGTCGTTCTGGTGAGGGCTTGAATTCCCGCTCCAGTGGGTGGAACTTGAAAATGTCCCTGCTCTACTTGTCAATGAGGCGTGGGGTTATCCTTGTGAAGTATTCAGTGTGTGCCACAACTGGTTGAAGACGATGCAATTCTCTCTCTCTCTCTCTCTCTCTCTAAAAAGCTTGCCCTCCCCTATTTGAAATCCTGGCTACGCCTATGCAGGAAAGCCACCCGGGGATGCATCGGCATATCGACCTATATGTCTGCTGCATATAGGTGGGTAAGGTGCTCGAAAGGGTAACCCACAACTGACTGACAGAGTACACGATGGATCCAGGCGGTCTATCGAACAACCAGTTTGGCTTCCGTAAAGGCAAGTAGACGTTGAACGCCATATTGTCCGTCACCGTCTTGGTGTCTTGGTCTTGGTCTTCGTCTTGACCGAAGTGGCAATTCAGCGCAAGAAGCCAGGAGCCCGGTACTGTGTACTGGTAACCCTTGACATGAGAAACGTGTTCAATAACACCAGCTGGGAGGCGATCACCAATTCCAACGCCTCCAGGTTCCCGGCTACCTTGAGAAGCTTTTGCGAAGTTATTTTCAAAATCAGGTACTGATGTACAGCAAAGGTATGAGTCAGAAACGTGCCCAGATCTCCACAGGCGTCTCACAAGATTCGACGCTGGGTACGGTGCTATGTAACACAGTGTACGACAATAAGGTACTGCGATTTAAGTTCCCGAACGGTGTGACGATCGTTGTATTTGCAGACGACATCACCCAAGACGTTGAATCCATCGAAGGTGGAGCTAACGGCCTCACACTCCATTGGCATTGTAGAGATATGGATGAGTTCCAGAAAACTGGAGCTTGCCCATCATAAGACTAAGGTCACAGTTGTTAACATCCGCAAATCGGAGCAACAGGTAATGATTAGAGCAGGCAATTGCACAATAACTTCAAAGAGGTCCCTGAAGTTCCGCAGGTATATCCGCATTTTCGCACATGCTGTCGAATAGCTCGGCAGTGCAAGAGAGCAAGCTTAAGCTTCTGGCCACTGTCGCCCTGTCCTTACTTAGCTCGAGAGTACACACAGGCTTAGGTGCCTTGCACTGGTTTGTGCATACAGAACGGTATCACACGACGCGGTCTGCGTCATAACGGGGATGATGCCAGTAAGCATCGTCATAAAAGAGTATGTAGAATGCTTCGAACAACGTGGTACAAGAGGTACCTGGTAGGTGGTAGGCGACATGGTGAAGTGAATTTCCACTGAACGCAGATTCTGTCAGGCCACTTCATGGTTGCTTCAGACAAGGCTTATTCTGCGCGTATCGTGACTCGAGAAGAGTCGATTCCGACTCGCACGACGCGAATCGACTAATGTAAATCAAATGGAAGACGCGCATCGAGAAGAGTCGAAATCGACTCTTCTCGAGTTACCCTAGACGTAGAATAAGCCCGAGTATCTGCATAAATACGAGCATGTAAAGTCCTCCCCATGCGCTTGAGTTGAGGAAACCGCGGAACATGTGTTCGTTGCATGTCCTCGCTTCGACGGCTCACGATCCGGCATGATAGCCGACATAATAGGGACATCTGGGACGCGGCATACATACACAGAAAAAAATCTTGTAGTAAAAACTATCATTTCACTCGACTATGCCTATCTTTAAAACTACCATGAAATTTCAGTAAAATTTACTACGTTTATGGTAAAACCTTCAACATTTGTGGTATATTTGACAGACCTTATATTGATATCAACCGCACCATGGTTGATCTAATCGCAGGCATGGTAGAATCAAACGCATTTATAATCAGCTGAAAATTGTTGGTGTTTGCGCTTAATATAACCCTCAAAACAGTAGTTGTTACTGCGACTTTTTTTTGCGTGTAGGAACCTCTCTGATTATCCTCGATCTTTAACAAAAATGGTGAAACGACCAACGGCAGGTCGCAGAGACCAGGTAACTTCTTAGGACCTAAGTAGTTTAACACAGTTGGTGATTAACGCACATAGCCTCATCCCCGAACTAATGTTGGAATGTAGTTCCGGGGATGA
Organism: Aedes japonicus; assembly: GCA_034211315.2. Classification (NCBI taxonomy): domain Eukaryota; kingdom Metazoa; phylum Arthropoda; class Insecta; order Diptera; family Culicidae; genus Aedes; species Aedes japonicus. The sequence goes on from JASCZW010008836.1 coordinate 14,302, forward strand.
TCAAGGGCTTAAAGCACTGGTGGGTTTTTTATTGGGTCTAGGAATTGCCACTCTTATCCCCACACCCTGACTTCTTCAGGTATCTGGTTGCAGATGATCCATCCCCGCTGAAAAAAACACATACATACAGACATGTGCTTAGTTCGCCAAACTAGGTCGAATGGTATGACACCCGCCCCTCCGCGTCTCGATTAAAAAATCGAGTGTCCGAACGATCTTAACACACTTTTTTGGTGTAAGATAGGTAAAAATTGGATGCTTGGTAGTGCCCCGAGGTTCATGATGCCAAATGGATAACTCGCGCTTAGTACAAAGCCGCAAAGAATGCCGCCAGGGATATAAATCGTCGGGATAGCTGAAAAAAATCATCAATCCCGTTCATACTTACGTTCATGACTAAACACTTTACTGACACTTCTTCCGTACCTCATCTTCTTCTAATTATTCATCTAAATTCCTGGAATTCAGAACCATCATTATACATTATAACTATACAACAACGCGGTCCTACGTAAACCGTTAACCTCTCGGTGATGTCGATGATGGAAACCACTTGTTTGTTTTTTTTTCGGTTGAGATAATTGAAATCTCTCGACGTTTCGATAGAATTGCTGCATAAGTATGCTGGTATCTCGATGCAGAAAGATAGATTTAAACAACTGCGCGTAGAAACACCGAATTTTTAAATAGCAATTAAGATTGCTGAAGTTCTCAGTATCGAATACTATATCTACATTCCCTCGAGAGGTGTGATGGCGTTGTCTCCGATGTGAGTCTGACTAGTTGTTTGAGGAACTCAAATGTCGCTCTTGAGCTTGTTCTTGTAATGGATGTAAATAAACTACATTCAGCATCGTTGGTTTTGCTTCTAGGGTTAAAATGTGCTACCATTTTTTACAAAATGTCTACCAGCTCTTTCTTACAGGTGTTGAAAACATCGCCCGTCCAGTAGCTGCAAAGAATAAAGACCTTTACATAGCTTTAGTTTATGTACCTGGCTGAACTTTTTCTTCGATACCCGTAGTCCTTTCTGGAATCAAGTTTCTATTTTACCGTCCCCAGTATTGATTCTATGTAACATGAATTCTCATGGTACTGGGTGGGGGGACCTATTCGATGACAAAACAGCGGCAGTTTTCTAGGATTTGTGATGTTTTAGGGAACGTCCATTAATTACGTCACGCAAAAATTGACTTTTTATAAACCCCCCCTCCCCCCCTTGTCACGTTTTTTGTATGGACCTTCAAATTTTTTTGTATGGATCGTCACGTTTTCCCAAACCCCCCCTCCCCCCTTACTGCGTGACATAATTTATGGACCTTCCCTTATTCAAATTCGTTTTGTGAAAATTGGTACTGAGTATAGCGCATATAGCGCTAAATGGAATGCCAAAAATAAACTTTACGATTCCCTTGATTAAGCAACCATAATGATGAGACGAAGTTGCATCCACGAATAGACCCAACATGGTTCTTATAGACCGACTTACAAGTTAGTTAGACCGATACAAGTTAGTTAACTTTCCTCTGTTCAGATCAGCAAACGTCTTTCCAATCATGTCTCAGTTGAATATCGTTTCAAGACTAATTACTTTGAGTTAGAATGAAAATAAATATAATTGATTGCTGCATATTAGGCTGAGTTAAAGGACACATACTCTAGTTGGAAAGATTTGCATCAGTTGGATGCCCACGATGCCCACATTACATACATTTGGCAAACAGTTTTAGCGGTTTTAGTACATAAAAAGGGTGCCATGTGCCATCGCGCCCAGTACTACTTCGACCAGCGAGATAACCATGGATGTTGTTTATTGTTTTAGAGGAACTTCAACCATTCGTCTCTGAACAAATAACCATGCAGCCAATCCTGCATCGAGATAAATGTCCATCGATGGCCAATGTGAAAGCTGGTATTTATTACATAGTTTTGTAACGCGTCTTGCTATAGAGCTGAGAATTCATTTGTTGTCCTGGTGGAAACTTTTGAGGAATCGAGACACCATATAGCAGTTGATTAATGGTAAAACGAAGTACACGATGAATACAGTCTCAATGCAACAAGCTGAAACAAAACGTGGAAGATTTATAATTTTACAATACAAAGATTATCAATAATTAACAGCAACAGCCTTTGACTTTTCTAGTTTATCTAAAGAAACCCGAATCCATAGCTCTTATGATCCATATTTCCTTCTCAGGTAAGAGGATGCACAGCCGTTAAATATATCTATGGAAAACAGAACAAAATAAGATTTTCAATCAACCACCGACTTTCTTAAATTAAAAAATTGAGGTATCCTTCTTGTTCAATTTGCAATTAAAAAACGTCTGTTTAAAATAGTACTCGAGAATTTCTTCTGCTTTGTTATTATTTTGCTTTGCCCGAGACAGACATTTTTTGACAACTACTTGCTCGAGGGGTTTGCCGATGTGAACTCTTGTCCACATGTAACTGCCAAATCCCAATAAAGACAATCATCTTGTAGCCTCGCGGATGCCGACACTCAGGCAAATAAACTTATGAATTTTATAAGGTTCAACTTATGAACGATGCTTTGGATTTTCAAGAGGCTGATTTATGAATGGATTTTGTTTCACACGACACGCTCCATATATTTTTATTTTTTAAACATTATTATATTTCATCAGATAAATTTATGAAATTCCTAATAATTAATTCTTATAGCAAATAATCATAATTCAATCTTATGAATATTGAAAGTTTATTTCGCTGAGTGGATGTGACATATGGGACATAATCCAACCGAAAAAAAATTCTCATACACGGAGAAAAACAAATTTACTAAAATGCATAAATTCTATGCTAAAACCATATTCGATCTATCCAGTCATTGGAATGGATAAACCAGGTTTATGCATTGATAATAATAAATCAAATATATGCATTCCAATGCATATATTAAATTTATGCATTCCAATGTATTCTCTAAATATATGCATTGCAATGCATATTTGTATAAATATATATGCTTTCCAATGCATTAATGAATTGAATACATTACAATGTATATTTATATTAATTTAAGCATTCCAATTCATAAATCAAATTCACTCGACTGGGAAGTTTTTCGGAGTTACTTGTCTTGATTATTTATTTATTTAAATTTTTCATCTGCTGATCGTTCCTCTTGGATCAAATTCTGTGACTTACACGCCCTCTTTTATATGTTATACTTTATTTTCTCACGGAAATGTTACTCAATTTTCGTTCAAAGTGCAACATCTCTATTAATAAGTTGTTCCAGTTTTTACAAAAATTGAATAATTTTTTTGTGAGAAAAAAAGAAAACGCAATGTGAACAAAAGAGAGGCTGTTTCGAGCGTGTAACAACTAGACACGTTTGGTACATGTGATGTTACAATAAGGGAAGCTAAACTTTGAAGGCGGAAGCATATCACGGTGCTCCTTCGTATGGCTAGCTAGCTGTATGTGTATCATACAACTAAATAAACAGTATGAAAATTCCAGTTCATTTTCTGTGAACTCTTGTTCAAATTTTAACGCCAATGGAATGTTGTCTTCACTGTCTGAATGGTTATCATCTCGGTCGCTACTTTCACCTTTATTTCTCTTCCTGCAGAATATCCTTGCTTTGAAAGTGGCTCCAGCAGACAAAAGCCATTTCAGGAATAGTCCATGATTCCGGTTTGCCCAATGCCTTAATCCACTTCATCGGGGTAGCTTTCCGTGCAGTTTGGTAAACGGAAACTGCTGCAAAAAAAACATATTTTACAGTAATAATTATTTCGTAAAATTTGGGAAATTTTGTAATGTTTACCTTGCGAAGTCAATGACGAAGGGACAACGTAACGAACTATCAGGAGACAAAAGAAAATTAAATTTACACAAGTCATCTAAGCTCCTAAAGTATAACGCAAGCAATAGTCACGGAAAGTAATAATTATCTAAAATGTAATGCAATGCAAAATATATCAATTCAATGCATATTTTTTATGCATTGCAGTGATTTAAAAGGAATAGAGCGTAGAAAGGAATATATAATATACCCTTCAGCATTTTAGATTTTCTCCGTGTAGGTTGACAATTAAATGTATTGTAACCATACATCAGAATCTATCGTAAGTACAATAAATAGTATTGCTCAGAACGATAAGATTACCATAAGAGTTGTTTTTCTCCACAATACACTAATAGGCAAAATAAAGTGCCCACCTCTTCGTTTTTTCAATTTCTCTCATTTACTTGGTTTAAATTAAAGTAAACACAGTGTAGTTTTTTTTTCTTATTTTATTTTTTATATTCTTTTTAAGTTTCACTTATGGAATACTGAAAAAAAAGGAATTTTAGTTAGAGAAAAAAAAATCAATTTGTGTTGAAAAAAACCAGTGACAAAATAAAGTGCCCACTTCAAAAATCTATATGTTTTCGATAAGTTTCCATTGGAAGACCCCTCGATTGTTCATGTTTTGATATTTTGATATGTTTTGAAGCAAACGGCTCAACCTGGTGCATTTGTATACGTGATCGCATTTGATTCAATTGAAAAAAATGGAGAACTTGTATCCGAAAATTGGTCGTTCGTGATGTGCAAAACGGTGAATCGCTCCGGGCTGTCGCTAAGAAGTACAGTATCAGTAAGGCAGTGGCTGGCAAAATTCTTCTGAAGCTTAAAACGTTTGGATCAGTGGTGGATCGCCCTGGCAGAGGCGAGAAGCGGAAAACGGATGCGAGAACGGACACCAAGATCTTGCGCGAAGTCAAGAAGAACCCGAAGGTAACTGTCCGCGAGATCCAGGAAACCCTTCAGTTATCAGTTTCCGGTCGAACTGTTCGTCACCGTCTCGTAGCACAGGGGTTGAATAGCAAACTTGCCCGGAAGCGCCCATTTATCAGCAAGGCAAACAAAGCCAAACGGCTTAAGTTTACTAAGGAGCATGCTGTTCTGAAAAACGGTTCTCTGCACGGAAGAATCAAAATTCTAGCTGTTTAACCGAAAGCGGCGGGTTCGTGTTTGGTGCAGATCGGGAGAGGAGCTTCAGGAGCGCCACATGCAAGGCACGATGAAGCATGGAGGAGGAAATGTGATGGTCTGGGGGTGTTTTTCGTGGGGTGGAGTGGGAAGCTTTATGAAAATCGACGGGATAATGACGACAGATTCTTACATCAACATCCTGCGAGAAAATCTGGAGGTTTCGCTGATCCAGACGGGCCTTGAAGAGAAGTTCGTATTCCAGCAGGACAACGAACCGAAGCATACTGCCAAGAAGAGCAAATCTTTCTTCCGGTCTTGTCGGATCAAACCGCTGGAATGGCCACCACAAAGCCCGGACCACAATCCCATCGAGAATTTGTGGGCGATTCTCGATGCCAGGGTCGCCAAAACTGGTGTTACCAATAAAAATAACTATTTTGAAGCCCTGGAGCGCGCCTGGGAAAAGCTAGATCCACAGCACCTATGAACATGGTCGAGAGCATGTCGAAGCGCCCGCAGGAGGTCCTGAAGGCCAAAGGAGGACACATCAATTATTGAAATGCTTTTATTTTACTTTAATTTATGTTTTTTGTAGCCTAAATGAAGTGAGCACTTTTTTTTTGTCACTGTTTTTTTTTTCAACACAAATTGATTTTTTTTTCTTCAAGTAAAACTCCTTTTTTCAGTTTTCCATAATTGAAACTTAAAAAGAATATAAAAAATTATATAATAAAAAAATACAGTGTGTTAACTTTAATTTGAACATAGTAAATGAGAGAAATTGAAAAAACGATGAGATGGGCACTTTATTTTGCCTATCAGTGTATAATCTTAAGTAAAATAGGACGTCAAAACATATTTTTTGGGAAAATCCATGGAAAATTCCACATAATACAAACGTATTTACACAAAAACAGAACCCCCTGATAAACACAAATGAAATGTATGGGACATAGTGATAATGTGCATTTAATCACAGCTTCCTTATTCAGTAAGGTTTTTTCACTGTGAAGGTTCCATGTAGAGTGAAGGTTCCATGCATATCAACTGACAAAATTTCGCTTGGTAATATTGAACAAAATTCCGTAACCTCTTTACTTTTAAGGTCGATACTGGCCGTTTATCGGCAAACTGTAACAGGATTTACTGTGTATTATCATAAATATTTTTTTATTCCTTATTCGTTTAGCACGAAGAACTTTTCCTGACCAACAAAACCGAGTACCCCATACTTTATATGAAGGGTAATTTTCCAGAGGATAACTCTAAGGCATCTTTTCCATGGAATGGCATAACCGTGCCAATGATGTTGGGAGTCAAATTTTTTACCAGTTCAGGAAAGATGTTTCTCAGAAACTTAAATAAAATGAATCATGTTCAAAAGTTTTCATATGAAGTACACGGTGTTCAATAAGTTCGGATACACTTTCAAAATTTGTTAAAAAAATGAAAACATGTTTTTTTATTTTTTGGATTTATGTTATTGAAAGCTATGTTTACAAGGAACGTTTACAACAATTCTCTTGGAATGACCCCCCCTTTGTACTCCTTAACGAGCTTCAAACGTTTCTCGAACGCGTCGCAGGCGGCACGCACGGACTGCATGGGCATTTCGTCCCAGATTTTGAGAATTACCGTCTTGAAATGATCCAAAGTGCTGACCTTGTATTCGTTCAGCTTCGCCATCATATAGGACCAAACAAAAAAGTCGAGAGGATTCAAGTCCGGGGAGCTGGGAGGCCACAAAGTTTTGTCCAGAAAGTCGGTTAAATTGTCCCGACACCAGGCTTGAACCACATTTGCCGTATGGGCTGGTGCACCGTCCTGCTGGAACACGTAGTGCTCATCGCCGTAGAGGCTTCGGAGACTGGGGGCAACAACCTTTTCCAAAACCTCAGTTTTGTAGTACGCCGCGTTGATTTTGACGTTTTTTCAATAAACACCAAGGGTAGCTTACCACGTTTGCATACTGCCCCCAAACCATCACCGACGCGGCACTTTGGAACCGAGGGATGTTTATATTGGATTCAGGAATGCTGTCCCTCGATGGCGCCCACACCCGGTCATTTTGCACATTGTGCGGCTGCTGCAGCACGAACAGTTTCTCGTCCGAAAAAACAAACTCCTGCCAGCGTGCCGAGAGAGGATCCTCTTAGCTCGATCCAACCGCTTTTTGCTGGTAGCCTCCGAAACGCCATGGACCTTACGTTTTTGTAAGGCCTGAAACCAAGGTCCTTGGTGAGTATGGTGTGAGCGGTTCCAATGGAAACGTTGAGATCTGCAGCCGTTTTCCGGATTGAGCGGTTCTTTTTGCGCCGAATTCGCTCCCTCACGATCTTGATGACCCGTGGCGTCCTCGCTGAACGCGGCCGACCGGATCTCGCACGGTCATTGGTCGAGGACGTCTCCCGGTATCGCCTGATGGTCGTGTAGACAAAGTTCCGCTTGACCCCATGCGATTTCAGCAGCCGGAATATATCGCCGGGTCGCTCACCGTTCAAAAAACGCTTAATTACGAAGTCCCGATACTCTTTCATCGCGCGTAACAAACGAACAACAACTAACAGAATGTCAACACCACGCACATTCGGTAGCGTATGAATGAAGCTAAAGCTGACACCAATACCAATGCAGAATATGTACATGGCGCATACCTACGCAATGATGAAAACTTGTATTCGAACTTATTGAACACCGTGTAAAATAATGTACGCAAATAACTAAATATAAAAAAATCTTAAAAAGTTCTAAAAAATTAAAGGTTTTTCAACCTTGAAAGCTTAGTTAATAAAAAAACAACTGCATTTTCTATAAAGAAAAATGGGAATGCTGAAAACTCAGCAAACCGGAATAAACCAAAAATTAACGAAAAAGGCAGTTGATGTGTTTGACAGTAAGAGCAACAATCAATATGCAACTAGCGAATTGGTTCACTTTAGAAGAACCCGTAGCTCCGAAGTACACCTTGCAGTCTGCACCTTGCAATAATGTTGCGTTTTTCTATACCTTTCGATACTAGTGTCTTTGTTGTTGTTTTGATTTGCTATGTTATTTTGACACAACACTTGTTGATGAGAGCTACGTTAATAGGAGCGAAACATTAAGCTTGGGACCGAGCTTTGGAGGGGTGTGTTTGTACTTTCTGAGCCAAGAAATATTTGCATTTTCTTCATGACTATCCACTCGCTGGTACGAGGTTTGTACTTTTAAGCAAAGCAAAATACTGCTCGGTTGATTACTGATTAGACCTCTCTTGTGAATTATTTGTGAATTTTTATATATTTTTTTATATTTTAAGGAATAAATTATTTTCACTATGAAGATGCAACTTTAGAACAAAACTGTCTTCAGCAAAGCTCTGGTGAATACTCATTATGCCATCTCTTCCCCAAGCTGATGTTTTTTTCTTTCGTGATGAGTTTCACGGTAACTTAAAGGGTGTCTACAGTTAAATTGCATCACTTTCAATAAGCTGTAACATCTCTCCCTTTGGGTTGATTTCAACTAAATTTTGGGTAAAATGATCAAGAAATTTTGGGTGAAATGGAGTCGAAGGAACAGCAAGTGCGCGAAAACATTTTGCACACGCACCTCGACAACCTACTTCTTTCGCACCGAGCCATCGGAAAGATGTTGAAAATTCACCAGTCTACAGTGTCTCGTGTCATAAAACTTTTCGGGGAACGTTTAACTGTCGATCAGAAGAAGGTGAATGGTAGAAAAAGTGTTCCGTACTGCGTGAAGGATCACAAGCGAGTGGTTGCTGCCTTTAAACGCAAACCCAACTGTTCCGTTCGGAATGTCATGAAAAAGCTGTATTTGACAAACAGTTGCGTGCTGAAAGCCACGAAACGAGCCGGGCTCCGTTCATTCAATGTTCAGAAATCTCCAAACTGCAATGAAAAACATATTAAGACAGCTAGAACACGTGCGCGTAAGTTGTACGCACAAATGTTGACGAAACCACACTAAAAGGTCAAGTATACATGAATGAATGCCTGAAAAAACAACTGCTTCCGTTTCTCAAAACACACAACGTTCCAACAATTTTTTAGCCGTCACAACGAAACAGGAAATGTTGAAGTCATGGTTGATAGCCGGAAAATATGTCGGTTTTTACCGAATTTTCAACAGCAGAACGTTCGGTAATCCGAATAAAGGGATTTCGGTAAAATTTGACAAGTTCCGGTGAAATATTTACCGGAATACCATAAAATTTCACCAAAATCCGGAAAGTTACCGAATACTGGATGGTTACTTTTTTAAGATTTCTGTAGAAACTTTAGTCTGTTTACAAGCTGGGTAAACTTTCCAGAGATGTATTTAGAAAGTACTCAGCGATTTCTTATTATGGTTTCAGTTGAAAATCGAATTTATCGAATGGCGACAATCGGTTTTACTCTCGTTCTGGACGTTATACCAAATGTCGGAAGTAGTGCACTGTACGGCGCATCTGATGCGCCATACAGCGCATTACTTCCAACATTAGGTAGAACGTCCAGAACGAGAGTAAAACCGATTGTCGCCATTCGAGAAATTCGGTTTTCAACTGAAACCATAATAGGGATTTTTTCTTGTATCTCTTTCAAAACATTCGCCTGAATCGCCTCTCTCGCTTTTCACCAGGGGCCTGGCAACCCTATCCTATTTACTAGCGTTTGACAGTATGCAACATATCACGGGCCTTATTTGAATACGTTTGACGTTTGCTACTACGGGCAGGAACGCCAGCATTGTTTACAAACAATGAATCTTTTGACGTTTCGTTCTAAGAGATGTTGACTACAAGAAAATCCGGCGATTCCCGTTCGCTGTCGCCACATTTTTACCATTGGCCTTTACGTTGACGTCTGTCATCGCCGGTGAATCACGTACAGGCACCCGCACGTTCCCACCTGTATCGCGTTCTCACTCTCTCGCCCTCTTAAGAAATCTCGCTCTCCGACGATGCACACTATCGAACGAGGCAGACCGTGAAACATATTTTTTTATGCTCGCAAATGTTTTATATTTACCGTTCGCACGGGGTCCGCTCGGCAGCAGTTTCGGTTGAGCTCTCGCTTTCATCGGTTGTGTTATCGTCTTTTCCCGCCCAGAACGGTGCGCGCAGTGAGCAGTGTGGTGATAATCAACTACTTAACTCAAAAATCGCTTTCCGCAGAGAACGGGGGACATTGTTTTTATGTTCGGTTTAAAAACGGTTGGGATTTTTTGGCAATTAATCGCGATTCTAAACCTACGGCATTCAACACCTGGGACCTTGTGGTCATTTTCTTTTCGGAGCGAATTTCAACGCACACACTGATAGGTAGAAAGAGGAAGAGAGACGAAGAGGACTTTTCGGATTTTTTTTTTGCTTGTGTGCGAGCGAATGCATTTTTGACAATTTTGGCAGCGGCCAAAAAGAGAAAGTAGTACACATAGAAGTGAGACGGCTGCGGCTTTCCCGTTTTTTTTTTCTCCCCCCACAACATAACACGCAAAGAGTGCCGATTCGATCGGACCACACTCACTGCCCACCAGAAGCAGTTACTAAACATCAGACAGAAGAGTAGGTCGTGCGGCGGACAGTTGGAGCTTAAGCTTTCGCGGTGAACGGACGGGTTCTCGGAGTTTGTTTTTTGCGTTTGGTGCGAAAAGAAAGGGAACAAATTTCGGCGGTGTTGCATTTCCTGGTTTCCTTCGGTTGTTTCGGAAGTAGGAAAAAACAGTCAGCAGACGACGCACAAATACGTTAAAAGAAGAGTTAATTTCGCGAGCAAATAGATACGGGCGGTAGTGAGCTAAGTTTGTAAAACGGTGGAAAAGTGCTGCGGTGGTGATTATTTTCCGTTTCGCTTGTTTGACGTCTTTCGGGGAAAACGAATCTGCTGAAGAAAATCGCCTTTCGTTGGTGAGGCTTTGAAAGAGTGTCTGGGTTTCGATTCATTCGGAGGACATCGGCAGCACTTGTTTTTTCGGTATGTACCTTATCGTTTTATAGGCAGTTTATTTCACTATCCATACGGGCGACAATCCAAGATGATGATGAACGATAATAGGTGATTACAACACCAGCGCTAGAGACTCCAGCATGGGATGGTGCAATGTCTGGTCATGTTTGGGGCACCGTGCACAATGGATGGGTACATTTTTCTATTTGATTTACGCCCAAATTCAATTGAGAGACCGATTTTGGTTTGTTTGAAGTATGAGATGGCCTTGTTTGGGCCATTGGGGCCGCTGGGGGGAGGGGATTTTTCGTTGGATGTATGCTGATGATCAACCGGTATTCTGACTGGCGATATCTTGGCTGAGCATTGTTTGGCTGTGTGTGTTGGTTAGAATTTTTGACGTTCGCAGATTGTGGGCAGGGCTGCCAGGGTGGATAAACATCTGTACGGATGTGCTGAAATGGTGTGATTTTAAATAAACGAATTCAAGTTTGTTGTTAATTTATGCACATACTAAACGCAAACATTCTTCGAAACAGGATGTTTCTGAGCTGTTTCCTGGTAGAATTTGATTTCTTGTGATGCTTGGATGTTTCGAGAGCACAAATCTGAAGGTTTACGGAGATTAAGAACCTGTAAGACGTTGCTTGCTTCTACGCAGCTATCAATTGATTGGACGTGTTTCATGAATATAGATATCAGCGAAATGAACTTCCTATATGCATAAGATTACATTTTTATGTTTTGCCACAAGAAATCACTAGGAATTTTGTTAATTTGCCTTAATAATAACGATATGGCTTAACCTGGAATCGAACAGATGTAAACAGGATCGGCTAAAGGTATCCAAGAACAACGTCGTTTAAAACAAAATCCATTCATAAGTCGAGCATATAAAATTGCGAAGTACCGTTCATAAGTTGAACCTTATGGAATTCTTAAAAAAATTAAGTTTATTTACTAGAGTGTATGTTTGTATACATTGAAAGCTTAACATTTTGGCAAACTGAAGCAAGAATCTTCTTTGTTATGAGGAATTACGGAGGTCAACTCCATCCAACATTTTGGTAAATTTGACAATTTCTGGAGAAGAATTTTGTTGATTATTTCTCTACAACTCATTCGAAACGGCGCATCTGGATTTTGTAAACAAAGAAGTATAAAAAGATTCAAAGGTAAATTTCTTGGAATTCTAGCATCACCATTATGTCAGAGGAATAATAGACTTTGCTATTTTGTGTGGGAGGGCGAGGAGGTCCAAGAAATAAACTTTTGAATCTTTTTTTAAAACTCTGACTTCGTTTTGAATAAGTTGATCAGAATAAGATTTCTTGATCGATCCTGGGAAAACTGCTGGGCAATATAAAAGAGGATATTCAGAACATGATTTTAGAAAACTCTGGAGTAAACATCTCACGGAGCACACAAATTTTGAAGTTCGCCTTAGAACTTCGACTAAGTTGAGGTTCTGAAAGAATATTAGAACTGTCCATAGAACTCATGGGAAAAATCAAATTAATTGATTATTGCATTGTGTGTATAAGATTTTTTTTGAGATACCGACCAAGACTTTTCCAAGTGGCGGATTAAATTCAATGAAGCTAAATTTTGAACGAACGACTCTTGACGAGTTCACGAATTCCTGAAGTGCTTTGAGGTCAGTGTTCAGGTGATGACGAGTCGTGACCAGGCATGTTTACAAGTTTTTACGCATTATTGCAAGTTTGCTTTTTTTTTTCATTCTACAAATGACGTCAATGTAAGGATGGTTGCGGCGTACGGCCAGACGCTCGATCTAACGATCTGTAATTGAGCTGAAAATCAATGAAGGAATTCATACCGGTCGGTTTGGCTATACCGTATTTAATATAATTAAAAACAACCTCCGTGCTGTTTCCGACACGGCGTACTTAGTAATTGGTAATTGATTTAAAGTTTGAGATGTGGCTGATTTGCAATTAAAGCTCCTTGAATACTTTAGTTGCATGATTAGCAAAATATCGTTGCTGGAGCTTACCGTTTCCACTTGCGAATTTGCAGCAGTTCTAAAGCGGGATGTTTCCGACTTATTATTTTTTTGATTTTTACACAGGCTTTTGAAAAAAAAATAGCAAGAGGCCTGGAACATGATTATGTTTTGGTGTGACTAAAAGATATTCAAACTTATTGATTTATTTTCGTCAATCATAACTAAACCGCCAGCTACAGTTTGTTCCTATTTCAAGTTATAATTTGAAGTTGAAGTTAAAATCAATAATGGACTATACTTAACAATGCCAGGTTTACATGGCACATGTTATTTTGGAACCCATTGAGCCTCCCTAGCCCGCTTCGGACCCCTCATGCCGGATTCAGTCTATTGGCGGGTACTCATTCTGTTCGCTGATGTGTAAAAGTGGATCCAGATTACATGAATACCAATTAGCAATCGACTCAAAAAGTCCTTTCGATTCCGCATCAGCAAGTCTAAACACTGTTTCGAAGTGCTCTCGCGTTCGTGTTTTTGGACAGGAGTGGGCATGCGCGGCACCCAGCGACAGAATAATATTTTCATACGCAGAATCTCGCCCAAAATATGGCATTCGCGCTCAGTACTACCCTAGTAGCACACTTGTTGCCAGTCAGTTGAGATAACATAAATATGACCTGCTAAGTCATAATCAAGTTACTAAAACTAATTATGATCGTAGTGTGCTACATGGGTAATCTTTTTGGCATTAGCTAGCTCGCGCATCTTCACTTTCCGGTCAGCCAATACCGTTTCAAGAACTTTTTTGGACATTGTTTTGACTCTGTAACCGCATCTTAGGGCCTGCCGCCGCGGACTTGATCGGTAGTGGAGTTGCGGCCGCAACGAAACTCTCGAAACTAATATTTAACGGTCTAATCTGACGGAGTATTTGCCCCATAATACTTTTCCAACTTTTCTATTTTTACTTTCGTGGTTTTGCCTTTTAAAAAACGATGTTTTATGAGAGAACGATGTGTGAAATCAACATTGAGATTTTCACAATGCTAATGCCAAAGTCGACGAGCGTATAAATTTACGTATATTGCAACACAAAATTTAGTGTTGCTTCTGGTGTTTAGCAGGTTTATGAATTTTAATTTAAAGTCAAAATATATATTTTAGGAGTTAATGCAAAAGTTGGTGATGGATTATGACTTGGCGTGTACTTGTATGTCCTGTTATGTATACATTTCGAATGAAGATTTTAGAATAAATCCAAATGAACTCAAACAATAACAACAATAAAACAATATTGAATTCGTTTCTATCTTACCGGGCGACTTTTTCTTGCTGAGGGAAAGGTTATTTTAGAACAGAGAGAAAAGTTGTTTTATAAAGAAATATGAAGTCTTCCGGATGTGCACCCCGTACGTAATGTTGGCTTCCCAGGTGCACTTTAAATCAAACCAGACCCCAAGTTATTTGAAAAATAACGATTGGGTCATGTTTCTGCCCAAAAGATGAAGCTACAATTAGGCTTGAGGGCTACAAACCTCTTGCGATTATACTGTTGCCTTAGCGTGCATTCTGCCAAGCAGCGTTCTGCCAAGCAATTGTCAATATCTCCGACGTAAAAGTTATAAAAAAGGGGTCTGAGATCCTCATCTGTGTATTGTATGACAAGGTTTTAATAGAAACAGAATCAAAAGCCCCAAAAACGTCCAGGAACATTTGGAGCAGTTATTCCTTTTGCCCAAAAGCCAGTTGAATATTTGTGGAAAGCAGCGACAATCATTTGTCCGGTGCTCTTGCGGAACCCAAACTGTGTATTTGATAGCAAGTAATTTGATTCGATTTTTTTTTTATATTTGCTGCCGCGTCGATCGCGATTTTTCGTGCGATTATTCTATGTCGCTGTGGTATTAAAATCGCACTAAACCAGGTGTCCACGGATTATTCTTTTTCTTATTTGGGCACTTATTGAAAATAAGCAATTAGGAAGTTTACCAGCAAGTACTGATCCACTCTTCAATGTTCTTTATCTGTCCTAGATTCGTCGCGCGGTACGCGACACTACGGCGTTTGCACTACATGATATGTGCGGTTCAGAGTTATGAACAATTGTGTCTGTATATTTTATAGCTTTCATTTTCCGTGTTCCTTTATTCATTCGGTGTAACAAAACTGAATACTCTTATTTGGCATAGATAGCTGATCCTTTCAATCATTCGAAAAATATAGTCTTGAAATTTCAACCTAACACATGATAGTTCGGCAGTATCATTACAGATCTCCAAACATTGGCACTTTGAGCAAACAGTAATGAAATAGTTTCACAATTTCAGCTGCTGAAAAAAATCTATACCAATCTGTACCATCTGTCGTGAAAATCTGTAGCAAAAAAAAGTACTTATCCTGATATAACTGGTTATGAGTATTTTGGGTCCTCCCTTAGCTCAGTCGGTAAAGCCACAGCTACAAAGTAATACTATGCTGGAGGTGGCTGGATTCGATTCCAAATTTTCACTAAGAAAAATGTCTCGACTCCTTGGTTACCGTTCGTTAAGTCTGAATTAAGAGCTAAATCCACCAAATTGTTGTTAGTTCCGTTCAATAGAGAAGATTAGTTGTTTTTATGTTAGGGTATCTAACTTGATCTGCGTGACAGCTTGTTTGTCAAGACTAGACCCTTTCCCAAAGTCAACTATACTACGACCAATACCTTAGAAGTACTAGCCTATGTTGGCCGCTTGAGCACTAGCTGAAGTATTTAGTATTGGACCGTACTATTTATCAAAATCTAGTTTCAATTTTCCCGCGATGATATTTTGTTATGCAGTCGTAAAATGGAAGCCCAAATTAATGCCATATCCTAGATATCACGAGCAAGCTTGTTTAATGATTTCTAATGTTTCCTGGAAATGTTAATTCGGGGCAAAATGCCGTCTAAGTTAATAGCACCCAGTGCTGAAGTCATCTCCAGGCCGTATGCAATTGTAACTAGATTTCAAAAAGACATGTAAATTACCAAACAAAAATTCTTAGGGACGACATTCAGGCCTTTGATGTAGTTGAGAACTAGTAGTACTGAAGCGAACCCCAAGAAGTATTGCAACAAAGGTATGCAAAATATTTGTTATTCATACAGCGAATGATATTTCAAAACAACTCTCAATTGCAATGGTGTGCCTATGTTGGCTAAACATTTTAATTAGTATGTAATGAGCTTCCATTTAAAGTGTTTTTTAAGGGCTAGTCAGTGAGGTTGTCTATTATCAATGGTGTTCATTTTACAGTTCCGAGCTGAACGATTCCATTTGAACATACATACCATCTATGTTCCCTTAACATGCTTACGGTTTCTATGATACTTCCTGATTTGTACAGTTTGACTTGGGTGACATTCAACTCTTGATATCCGGAATGAACACTCGTTGCCTCAGGATGACTCAGGTGTATATAGTACTTAATTATTTTTTTCCGGGCTCAGTTAAAATGATTTTGTGTCTTGAAAAAGACAATAATTTAAATCTACGTTTTACCGACCGTGGTGGATATCCGAGCTACGCCATCTCAGAAACCTGCTAAGGAAAGCACGACAACGCTTCTTTATCACAAAGTCCGACAGTAACCGAATCATCCTACGTAATTCTGAACCATCGTACAGGTCAGTAATGCTAACCACATACGAGAATCCAGGCCAGAGTCGAACAGAACCCATCACGTTTCATCAACCTTCTCATCATCCAATTTTCCCCAAATGAAATCTCGCAAGCCATCGAAGACCTCGACGCCAAGAAAGGATCCGAGACAGACGGCATTCTACCAGTGTTTCTGATAAATAGCTTCACGGAACTAGCAGCACCTGTTGCGTGTTTGTTCAACCGATCGCTACGGGAAGGAAAATTCCCGGGGGTTTGGAAAACTGCCTCGATCGTTCCCATTCACAAGCCTGTCAACGTCAACCAAGTGTCAATTTTTCGTGCTGTTTCTATAATATGCTACTTAAGCAAAGTATTTGAGAAGCTGATGCACAAGGTGCTGTATATTGTTGCATCACCCTTAATTTCCGATAGCCAGCATGGATTCATGAAACACCGCTCAACAACAACATTTTTGATGTGCTACATTACAACGCCGTCACGGGAAATAGAAAAGAGAAGGCAAATTGACGCGATGTATGTTGATTTTGCAAAAGCATTTGACACCGTGTGGCACAGGCTAGTCGTCGATAAATTAAAACATATTGGCTTTCCGAATTGGATAACGCAGTGGATATTTTCGTATCTATCTGACCGTACCTCGTATGTAATGGTTAACTCAACACGATCCAGTTTATTCTGCATGACGTCCGGTGTACCTCAGGGCAGTGTCCTTGGTTCACTGATATTCAACATTTTTGTGAACGACCTGTGTCTGCTTCTCTCCTCGTTTAAGCTTTCGTTTGCCGACGACCTGGGGCCGTATTTTGGATCTCGAAACGAACGACTTTTTGTACGAACGCTTGTGAGAAAAAGTTTTTCGTTTCGAGTTCCAAAATGTGGCCCCTGAATTTTTTGGCGCTATACTGTCACCGGATGATTGCACCATTCTACAGACGGACATCAACACCATATTGATCTGGTGTGGCGATAATGATATGCGCGACAACAGCAAGAAATGCAAGATCATATCCTTTACGCGCTCTAGTAATCTCGTGATTCACCAGTACAGTATGGATATTTAAACACTGGAGCATGTTACTTCTATCTGTGATCTGGGCGTAACCATCGATGAGAAGCTTAGGTTCAATGAACATGTTAGGATTACGACTTCCAAAACATTTTCTGTTCTTGGGTTCATTCGTCGATATGATTCATTCACTGACATGCATGCTTCGAAAATACTGTACTGTATGCTGGTGCGTAGCATCCGAGAATATGCTTCCCCGATTTGGTCTCCGTACTACGTAGTGCATATTCTTTCAATTGACCGGGTACAGAAAAAGTTCATAAGATTTTAATTGCGGCTACTTCACTGGAATGATCCAAACAATCTCCCTCCCTATCCCAAGCGATGCCAATTGATAGGCTTGGAATTGCTGTTTACCAGACGCGTGAAAATGCAGCGTTTATTTATATTCGACGTCAATAACGGTGTCATCGACTGAATATTACTCCACGATGCTTTCGGAACTCCAACTTGCTTGCTGTTCCGTATCACCGAACCAATTACGGTTACAACAACCCTTTGTTGACGCTTGTATTCGGTCATTCAATGACATTTCTGACGAGTTTGATTTCAACATGTCAGGAGTATTTTTAAAAACCGAATTATACGATTTGTTTAGTTACATAAGTTAAGTTAGAATAAGTACAGTCTGTACGATCTTGTTGTCGAAGACAGTGATAATAAATAAAATAAAACAAGCCGCTTAAATCACAAAATTTTCAAATAACCCGTTTCAAACCACTCACTGGATCGAAAAACCTTTTCACCGGTGGTGGACAACGTACCGACGTTGATTACGGCTGCAAAAATGAAGGAATAGAACGGTTTGTTCTCAAGACTCACGTCGCAATTAGAGACGTGAATTGTTTCGTAGCATCGGTCAAAAAAAAAACTTTTTGGATGTGCCATCCAATATGATGGCTCAATCCGTCCAAATAACCCGGGACAGGACGACGACAGAAGAAGCAAACGATCGCGTCAACCATTTTGCTGCAGTTTCAAGAATGTAAACAAAATAAAATCTTAAGTTAACTTTTTTAACAATTTTGCAATGCTGTTGTCCACTGCTATCAGCGAATTTCAAACTACATCACAATTTGTATAGAATGGCGTTTAGAATGGCGTTATAAAGAACGTTGAATAAGGCAAACGAAAACTGTGAGTTTGGTATTTATATTGACTAAAACTCAGTATCAACAGCGTCTTTATACCTGGGACAGACATACAACGTACAGCGTTGTACGAACTGTCAAATACTTTAATCCAGTACTAAAAAACAAGTACGTGGCTCCTCCCGAGTCATTTTCAACAGCGTGTTCCTGGACAACATGATCCGTGTACGGCTGGCAAAACGATTCGAAATGTTTTTCGCAACGATATTATCAACGGCGTGGCGTAGATGTTTCTACTCTATTCAGAGTCCCGCTTGTAAACCTTCCTTAAATATTGACGATAACTCGGCAAAGCGTTTTTTTTTTGCTGAATGTTCGCCTCTGATTTACTGCGTTTACGAAATGTACCGAGTGGATTGAGGTGTGTAGAAATTCTGTTCTGTAGTGGGTCAAATACTAGACCCTCCACATCCCCCTACCACTTACAAATCTCTTGTCATCGTCAGTATCAAGTCACACTTTTCTCTGGCTGTGTGCCTCAGATATTTACCATGATCGAAACATTCACCCTTTTCGAAAATTTTGCAATTACTTTCACTTATTGTACCATGAGCAAATCAGGTATTCTGGTTATTTATTCCATAAAACAAATGGCCATTTCCACAAAAATGAAAAATTTACTTTGTCATTTCCGTTTGATTGAATGAACCCGCATAATCATATGTTTTTCCTGAATCACTTCCCTTATTGTTGACGACCGTTTCGGTTATTGTTACGACATTTACGCTACTATAAAATAACAGTCTCGTATAAAGTTTTAACAATATGTCAGATGGTAAAAGGCCAAATAACAATATCCTTAATAGGCAGTCAAATTTTTATACTGTACTCTAAATTAGCTTAGCTTAGCTTGACTGCGCGTATCAATGGTTGCTACTCCGTGATTGATCAGAATCAGTTAAATTGCACAATGAAT
Source organism: Aedes japonicus (assembly GCA_034211315.2). Classification (NCBI taxonomy): domain Eukaryota; kingdom Metazoa; phylum Arthropoda; class Insecta; order Diptera; family Culicidae; genus Aedes; species Aedes japonicus. Next base: position 33,941 of record JASCZW010008836.1, read on the forward strand.
CAATTGAATGCGGCTGGGAGTAACCGACCATTCTTACTGTACACGTTTCAGTCACTCAATTTCTTTAATAATCAATAATGGCGCCGGCCACGTCCTTGCAATCAGGTGGGAATAGGGAAGGAAGGTTAGTGTGACCTTTTCTGTTTAGGGACCGTGTTTACCTCTGCATCCCCACAACAGTCACAGGAAGGAGGTTTTTTCTATGTAAGTAGGGTAGGGCTCGATGGATCAAGATTCACCTTGATAAGTGATGTGATCATATAATATAGTTCATATAATTTAGGGGATAACAATTACCTGTTTCTTTCCGCGTTTTTGAGAGCACTTACCACCTCTCAATTGTCTACTTTCGGCATCGCTCTAGAACTCGGGAAAATCTCTCCGAACACTCCGGATACCCGGTATCACCGGAGTTCGGCAAACTTCTCGTTGTAAACCATTTACGTCCCGGACCAGTTCCATTGCTGACATGGAGTTGCTGTATAAACCAAGTTCGACTGACTTAATCGCCGTTCCATCCGTCCTTCTTATTTCCTATTGACAGGACATTTTTAGCTTGTCCTTCTTTTTCACTTCTGCCAATCTGATAGGGTTAGGTTTGCGGCTGTCAAATTTATTACGCCCTTCGCTGGCTTCCGCTGCTTCGACCGCCTTTAGAAGCGGGTTGTGATTTTGAACTTTTCAGCACCCCAGCTGGTTACCACGATGAAACTCTGATCGACACACAATCACCAGATATCTCCGGGAGTCCAAGAAGTGCACACAAACCCGTTCGGCAGTGCAAGATTCAAAAGTTTTTCAAAAGGCATTCACACCAGCCACGGAATCACACAAAGCACTCAGATGTTTCTGCGACTTTCCGACGCCTGATGCTCTTGTCGTTTTCGTCTCCAACCGAACGGATTCTGAAGCTGGCTCACTATCATCTTAATTTTCTTACTTTTTTTTGAGGAAATCAAGTGAAAAAAATGGCAGCTACAATGGCACGCAACAATCCAAGTTTTTTTATTCTGTTCTCTATGCTAAAAAGTTGGTATATTATCCACACCGAGTCCAGACAATAAAAAAACCTTTCAATGACAATAAGGCATACATTAACAATATGTGTTAATGTTGAGGTTATATGTTGAAAACAAAATTATACTATATGATAAAAATAAAAATAAATGTGATAATATATCTTTAAAATATTGTTTGACTGTATAGCAAATTGTTTTTCATTATGCGGGAGATTTAATAGTGAATTACGGCAGAATTCACCAGTATCACACCTGATGTCACTGCCTTGATATAAATGTTCTACGACGTTGCAGTGAAACAATGAGTAGCATATGTGACACTTTCACTACTGGTCAAATTCTTGGTCTCACATGCATGTTTATAGCATGAGATAAGCCCTCTTACCGTCGACTAGGTGAAAAATTTGACCAACGAGAGGGGAGTATTGGGCGATAGTTAAGCGGAAACTAAAAATGAAGGGAGCAGTCAGACCAAGACTGAAGCAGGTGTGCGCCGGCAGATGAGCGTCATCAACAGAAAAGTGCGAGAATTTCTTTCAAATAGCGATGAATGATTTGTTTCAATTATTTTCACGAAATAAAATAATGTTACCTTTGTTTCATTCTTAGAAAGTTTTTGGATTGAAAGACAAGTTTAGGAAATACACGCATTTGAAAGTGCCCTAAATGGTTTTACCTCTATGCCAAATATGACCTTATGCCAAACGTCTGTATGGTAAATGGCCTGCTCCCATTATTTTTATGGTTTTTTCCGGGAAATCTCAATCGACCCTCTTTCTTAACAGGCAACACTGCCAACCATTTCGATTCTAACCAGCCACACCAACACAAGTCCTCGGATTCGCACCCGCTCCCGAATGTGGCTCCCGGATCTTACCAACGATGACGTCGACGTCCACAACTACCACTTGGAAGATGATGAAAGAGAGAAGCATTGAATTTTCTCCGTCTCTTCAATGTGCATATATAGGTACATATCCATTGCATGTGGCGTGTCTCTCTTCCCGTGGCGAGTACGAGCGATTAAGTAATACACCAATCCACGGCACATTCTTACTGTTTGGGGTGAATAATTCGCCACCGCACGGAAAAACACGTGCATCCCACCACCCTTTCTTATCCGTCACTGTCGCCTGGTCGTGTGAATGGCTGTGGCGAACGTGGCGCTTGTATGCGTATTTCTGATACCACCTTGTGACTCTCGCCGATCGAACTCCGCCGATGATGATACTACACACCCTTCTTCTTCTGCCATTTAGTAGCCCCAGTCTGGTGTAGTAGACGCCAGAGTTGCAATCTCGCTCTCCCAAGTCGTGTAGTACATAGAGTAGAGCCAGTGTAGTTTAGTGAAAATCCATATTCTCTGTGCATAATTTTACCGTTTTTACGAAATCGAAAAGTGCGCTGTTTGACCGTGATTTGGCTGTGTTCAAGGCATCCACCAGTGTTGTTCAGTTCAGTGCACATTCTTCGATCATCCGGTCAGGCGACAAGCGACGTATTTCGAAGGACAAGCGACCCATAAGTAACAGTGAGTAGCCCCACGAAGACGACGACCGCACCTCTTTTGGGTCGAGCAGAGAAAATGCGATTCTCGGGGTTTGTTTACATCGTCCCTGAATTTCGAGGGAAATTGCCTAAATTCAGGAGGAAATTTGATTCGAACTATTTTCTGAACGTATCAAATCATTGAATTAGTCACGATTTTCCTCTTTCTTTATTAAACGTCATTAATTGCCTCTCTCGCGCTGTGAACAGTAAGGTTCCACGGCGCTGTGCTGCTGGTGGTTGTATGTGTGTATGTTGATCTAGTTTTTCTCTGGTAGTGTATCGAGTGTGCTGGCGAATACAACCGAAGAAAGTCAAAACATATCGTCCGACAAGGTATCGGCTGATACGGCGGGATACCGAAGGTAATTGGACCCCTGGTTGATAGCTGTGCAAAGCCACCGAAGCCATGCTGCAGAGTTCAGCACCTATGTGCATTGGGCTTCGGAGTTTTGGGGTTTCTGGTTTTTCAATGTGATTGTTTCTGGCTTCGTCGCAGAAGGAACTTGTTGCACAACGTAAGGAGGGATAGGAGCTAGCGGAACGTCACTGATAATAAACAGCGTGCGAGGAAGATGATTCAACAACTCGAATGTTCAGAATGAATCAGCTGACCTATAATGGGGGGGAACCCTATGGTTGTTGCTGCTATCAGCGTTATCAATCGATTGAGAGATAGCCATCGAATTGCGGACTAACAACTGGGGCTCAATGTTATTGGATTTGGCGTCGCCAAAAATCTGCTTCGTCATTCTTGGCTGTCATCGTCAAAGTTGTCACCGAGTAAGGAGGTTGATTGAGGCAGAAGGAGAAAGTTGATTCGCCGTCGAAATCGAACTTTGGATCGAGGTAGGCCTGCTTTGGCGGAATCGATTTCTGTTTGGATGACAACTTGGTGCGGGTGGGGGTGTTTTGTGAATGGGCTCTTCTTTTTGGTTGGCACAAGTCAAGTTGGTAAACAGAAAATAATGGATTGGTGTTTGGTGGGTTGGTGGATTGGCGACATCGTTGATAACATAATGCGAGCTTCTGTTGTGAATGGAATTGATGGGGAATCATTGACTGGGAAGGAAGTACTATGTCACCATAAAGATGTTAGTTTATTTTCAGATGCGATTGAATTTGGAATGTAGACACACTAGATAAATGCAGCCAATTAGTTAAAAACGGATCACACCGACTAACTCAGGAAATCGAGCAAACCGTTGTTGAACCAAGTGGTGGAATGTGAAGGACGTCTTTGCGAGAAACGAGTCGTCTTCAACGGCAAACTATCTTCATCCATTCCTAACAGATAGTCTATGCAAATGATTACTTCATCGGTACGAAGAAGAAGGAGGTTAAAAAAGGAGGCGCTAGATAGCGGTTCATGTTGAAGATGAATATGGAAATTGCGAAATCTGTTAAATGGCAACACTAAGAGTTCACTGCCTGAGAATACAATCAAAGTATGTCACTGAAGATGTCCTGGAAACAATCGACGACATGATACGGTTCACAGATTTTCTTTGATCGCATTTGTGGGCAGTTTCAGAAACGATAACAGCACTGTCCAATTACGCATTCACCCAGCTGGCAGAGGATAATATTCCGATTACTGTTCTTTGTCTACAGCTGGGTCGAACGGTGATTTAAATCTTTTTCAGCGAGGAAATTCAGGTCAATAGCATCGTTTGTTTAGATTTAAAAAAAATTGGTTACGAAACTCTACGAACTATGCAAAGATGTCAACTATGCAAAGATTGCCAGGACGCAGAACATGAACTACTATGTTGAAATGGAAGCAAGTTATTCAATATTGTGTAAAAATACTTTTAGAGGAGACTTGAAACTAAAATCTGATACTATGATTTGAGAAGTCGCCTAGCGAGGGCTCGTAAATGCCGCGTTGAGCTAGCAGATACGGCTGTTGTGGAACGTCAGTCTCATGCAAAAGCAGGAAACACGATTCTACCCCTGCAAGTACATGGTGACGATTGGAGACACTCAGAAGAAGTCACTTCCGCAGAACGTCCCGAAGAGTGTTTAACTATTCCGGTAACTGTTTCCCATCCCTCACAGATAAAACATCAACAGCCTAGTGCAAAAGAGCGGCCGCTTCGAGCAAGAAAAAGGCCTGAGTCTTTGAAGATCTATGTAATAGATTTTTCAATACAAGTTCCGTTCATCCCTGAGTTCTGGTTTTTATTTTTGTTAGAATTGTAATGTGTGGATGTGTGAATGTAAGGAATGTATCGAAAACAAGGTATCCACGTACATTTGCGCTGTACGCGTGTATTTGTAATGGTTTACATATGTTCATCATAGCATGCAGTGTCTTTCATTTGTTTACTTGTTTGCACGGTTTGATTTCTTCGTTCTCAAAATGGTGCGCATTAAGATAACGATAAGGCTTGTTCGCGACAAAATCCGGAAATCCATAAATACGTATATCTCTGGAAATACTTCATCAACGCATGAAAAAATTTACAGACTGATGATTCATTGTGTAAAATCAATGTTTATTGATACTACAAGCTAAAAGATCGAAGGCGTCTCGAAGAAGAGTAAGTGGTGCGGTCGCAATGAAAATCCGGATCTGTCAGTGAGACAACTTGCAAAAAAGCTTGGTTTTCCTGCAAACACTGTTCATATCGTTCTGAAATCTTTCAATACACGCTTGACAACAGCCAAAAAGGCTGGGACCGGTACAAAAACGGATCTCAGGAACGTGAAGGTGAAGCAAATATTGCAGAAGAGACCAGATCTTTCGGTACGTACAGTGGCTAGAAAAATAAAAATGTACCTAACTTTCGTGCACACGTCCATGCACCGGTAAGGTATGAAGTGGTTCAAGAACTGTACAAAACAGTAATGATAAACAGAATGTGACGGCTAAAGCCCGGGCTCGCAAGTTGTATCGCCAATATTTGATGAAGTTTTACTGCGATGAAACTTATCTGCTGGAAGGTGTTAAGCAGCTTCCCGGAATATCTTATTATACTGCCATGCAACGGAACGACGCAGAGGAGCATTTCAGGACGAAGAAAAAGGCCATGTTTCCCAAAACATATTTGGTTTCGCAGGATATATGCAGTTGTGGTTGAGCAAGCCAATCATTCATCACTACCCGACTAGTAAAGAAGGAAATATACCGTGAAAAATGCCTAAAGAAGCGATTGTTACTACATACTGATTACTGATTTGGCATTTTGTCACTACGCCAAAGATGTTTTGGAATGGTATAAAGCGAATGGAGCCCATGTTGATGATGATGAGATACTATCATCTATTGTAGCAAGGTAACTTTCCATAGCAGTGAAAAAATCTGAAAAACGATTTGATCAGGATTCTATTGTTGTTTGTGATCATCAAGCTCCTGTATGAAGGGCCAAAATCGTTTGGGTGGGCCCGTAAGCAGATACACTTACGCGAAACCCCCGAATATAGGGAAGAGAATCTCCTTCCAAGAGCAAGTTCACACTCACAGCATTAGAATCGAGCCCTCGATTGACAGAATAAACCCAATAGATGGGATCGAAGAGCCCGCCTTCGTTCCGCGAAATGTTAACAATAGGAAGCAGGCAGTCCCATGCTCCCTATCTAAATCGTTTCACTTGGGTGCCCTGATGGTCCCTCCCTTTTGCTGTTATATATTATGTCGTGGATATTCAGTATATTATGTAATGGTCATTTGATTGCTTACGTTGTGTTAGAAAATTTGGCTGAAAGTAAAATTGGTTAGGGTTTATACCGTTCTTTACTTATTGCTCTGTGTTGTCTCGATGCTTACTCCTTTGAAGAGTTTACTTTAGGATGACCATATGATAAAGCTCGCGGTCATAGGATAGGGAAGAGAACAGAAGGGAAAAAGCGAATGGAGTCCATGTTGTACCGAAAGAGGCGAATCCACCTAACTGCCCGGAGTTGCGACCTATCGAGCGGTATGGGGCTCTCGTGAAGAGAGAACACTCTCGATATAAACAACAAGCTACAACTATGGAAAACAAAAATCGAAACTCTTGGACGAAAGCAGCTAAATCGGTTGCAGAGAAGTCTGTACAGACCCTAATCGCTGGAGTGAACTAAAAATATCGTAGTTTTTTCATGCTGGCTTATAACAGTTACTATAAATTTTAAGATGACTAATAATGCACAATTAAATGAATAAAAAAATGCACCTTGGATCGAACTAACAGCAAATTTGTTGTATTCCAAATTTAATCTGTCCAGACTTTGTCGCGAAAAAGCTTTATTTTTGATGGCTCGGTCTCAGTACGGCTGGAATGCGCCTTGATTTTTAAGAAACTGAGCGATCTGCACAACAAGCGCGACTAATCCGTTTTTTTCAGAAAATATAAAACTAATTTGGTGTTTCAAGCTAATTTGAATTGCGTTTTAAATATGTATTTACAAAAATTGGTTAAGATAACTTTCAAAGTGTGTATACATTGTGCTTGCATTAGCAGTTCAGAACATTTTAAACAGGTTTTTATACCTGGGTTTTAATCGTAATTAAGAAACTGAAAACTTCAACTAAATCTTATCTAACTGTGAAGAGATTTTTGCCTGAAGTATTAACTATTTTGTTGGACATTTGATTTCCAGTGTCATCATACGTTATTCGGAATACCTCAATATTACTGTACCAGGGAGGCAGCTTTATAATCTTTTTCAGAATTTTGTTCTGAATTCTTCGAAGTGTCTTTTTCCTAGTAGTAAAGCAAGGCCGTTCCAAAAATTTGGTTAAATACTAGAAATTTTTTTTTTGGCATAGTTTGAATTTCCTTAAAACATTAAATGTGATTTTTATAAGTTAATTTTTGATGAATTATCAGTCCAAGATATTTCAATTGACTTGGCTATGAAGTCATGTCAAGTCAAGTTTTCAAGAAATAAATTCTGGGCGTATGTTGAAACATAATAAATTGAATTTTGTAAGCGTTGGGACAAATCCTCCATTTTTTGTAAATACGTAGATCTAATTTTTTTTTGCGATTGGCTGCAAATAACACGAAACTTCCTCTTTTATCGGAAGTGCCTGTATTGTCAGTGAACAAAGATAAATCAGGGGCTCCTAAGTGAAAATATTACGCAATGTTGGCACCCGAATTCTACCTTGAAGAACTCCAGCTCTCACAGGTAATCGATCAGATATGGAATTCTGATGATTGCCTTGAAGAGATCTGACAGTTAAATAATTTTGTACAAATTCCACTATATAGAGTGAAAAGTTATTTTTTTTTCAATTTAGCAACTAAACCTTTATGCCAAACATTTCCGAATGCTTTTACTATGTCTAGAAGAGAAACTCGAGTTGATCACTCGCAGTTCAGATTCGTTGTTTATACTTTAGATTTGATATGTTATTTATATTTGATTAAGATTCTGCTGTACCGTATTGCACAAATTTAACGATCAGCATGAATCTGTTTTAATTGTTGGATTATCATAAGAATAATCATTATTACGATTAGCATAGGTATTAGCATTCGTCTTGGGTTTTATCTTTGACTTAACTAAATCTTTGATTATCTTTGACTAAACGAATTTTATTGACATTTCTGATCGCTAGAAACTTACGCCTTAGCTTCGACGTGAAATGTGAAATAATTTGAGTTCTAAAAGCTTGAAGAGAACAAAAAAACCGGCGATCAGGTATTCTATTTAAGGCCTGTTCATAAATTATGTTGACCCTTTTTTGAAAATATCAGGCCCCTCTTTCTCTCGTAGACTTTTCTCCTTACGCATTTTTGATTATTTTCGCGGCTTGTAGACCACCTCTCTCAAGAACAGTCTACGAGGTTTATGAATGGCCCCTTAGTTATGAAGTGTAGATTATGTGTGATTTAAAACATGTATTTTCAGTGCACGATGTAACGTCAATCAATCATTGACAATATCCAATATCCATTGTAATGTTGGCTTCTTATTTAAGCTTGTATTTTAAGAAAATTCTATGACATTTCTTGTTTACAGTTTATTTTAAACAATTATCGTACTTACAGGTTGTCAGAGCATTATAATTTGCATTAATTGTTATGTTATGTATTCTCCGTGCGAGGAGTAACGATTATGATGTAGAAGGAGATGTTCGCTCATTATAATTTGGTTTTTGAAACAAAGTAAGCAGAAAAATTCTTCATGTTCAATCAGTGAAGCTTTTACACAACTTGGTTGGTGAGGATAATGGTGGTGAAGAAGACACATCGACTATATCGATTAGCTTATCAAGCGGTATTTGTCTTCTACATAATACGCGCGAGAAATTGGCAATTTTTGCTGAGTACGTTAAAGTGGTAGCTCTAAATCGGAAGAGAAAATTAATTTCGATACGTGATTTAGCCAAAAAAGCGGGAACCAGCGTCGGAATGATTCAATGTATCAAGAAACGGAAACACCTGAAGACCTAAGAGAAGCAGAAAATCGTCAAAGTGCAGAACAGAAATACGCACAGCAACAAGGGCCCGACAATTGTATTCGCAAGTTTTGCAGTGACCGGATTCATGTATTCTGATGGACGACGAGACCTATGTCAAAGAGGACTCAAAAACCCTTCCAAGTCCACAACATTATACTGCCCTCGTAGGGGAGGATGTAAGCGATGCAGACAGGTCGATTCAAGTGGAGAAGGTTGGTCGGATAGTGTCCAGCAATATGTTACTGCGATAGAAGTCTACCATTTCTTACAAAACTGGAACATTATATCGGACGCATAGTACCCCTGCACTGTTTTGGCCGGATTTGGCGTAGGCGCATTACGCCAAAACAACTCAACTGAGAAAGACTTCTATCCGCCAATGCTTCGGCCCATCGAATGCTATTGGACGATTGTAAAGAGGGTCTCCAAAAAGATTGGTAAAGCAGCTGAGAATATGCAGGAATTCAAAAATTCAAAATGAAAAGTTTTCGATCAATAATCCGCGAAAGAATAATTTCATCTGATCTTCACAACGTTCAAGATCAATCCCATACAAAAAAGTCATCTATTTGTTTAAATAAAACATCATTTTTTATATGATTTGAAAGAAGAATATGTGTAGAATATATTTTCGATACAGTTCTTACTTAGAACTCTACAAATGAAGTGTAATTTTTTCTCGTATCATTTTTCCTCACTTGATTTGAAATTTTATTTGAAATTTATACAAATATGTTATAAACTTGTGGTCCTCAGACGACTCTGCAATTGTAGAAAAGTGCAGATCTTACTCTATGGACAAGACAGTCATTAAGTTTATTTTTCTCCGGATGTAATATATTAGCTTCATTGTTGTGGGTTGGACATATATTTGTCCAAATCAGCTGCTTGTGCTCCACTGCGAGGCTGCCGATGGTTGTGAAAACAAAGCGAATTCATCATGAAGTGAAGTTTGTTTCATGATCCAGAGTGAATACCTCAACTGATCTGAAAAGCGATAACAAAATAAGTTATTATTATGATATTCAACGAGTATTTTTTTGTTATTCATTCTGTTATTTTGGCTGTTTATTCAGCCTGAATGATAACATATTCAGTGATCAAAAAATGATAACCTGGTATTAGAACTTGTTATCAATTTGTTATAATCCTTTGCTCGGGTTACCTCAATTTGGTATTCGCATAACATTGTGGGAACAATTTTATGGTATTATTCTCAGGTATTTAACCTCTTAATCTGAACTCCTAAATCCAGTTATCAAGTTATTCGGTCCTGCTCGGGTACGACTCGAGACGTCTTTGAAATCTGGGTGAGTTCTTTCCTTTTTATACCATTGTATGTCTGCCAACACTACGAAGACAGTATGTATGTGCGAGGTTTATTGTTTCACTAATTACGAAGAGCTGAATCCGTACTCTGCATTAGCTGATACTCATCGAGTTGGTTCGTTTGAAAATTTTGTTTTCAGAGCTACGGTCGCTGATATCTATTTATCTTCTTTTATTTTGATACAAATTTTCACATTAGTAGTATTAACAGTGCTTAAACGTGTTGTTTAATTTAGATTATTTGATAAGATTAGATTTGATTTCATTAGATTAGGTCAGGTAATATCCCAATTTGTCTTCTAGGGTTTAGGATTACATCCTTACCAGAAAAACAAAATCAACATCAGATCCATCTTGGATAAATAATTTAAACCAAGCATAATCAAACATACACAGCTTCCACGTAAATGACATTCATCCAGCTTTTGCCGGCTCAACATATTATGACAATTATGATAACAGAATTCTTGCTTCTCTCGGATTATTTCGCGAATGCATTATTTTGAATTGTTATACAATGTTTCAAAAATTGCTGCCCTAATATACTGCTTATTCTATATCCTTGAAACTCATTATCATAATATTCACTGCTAAATCTCAGAAACAAATTAGCTACAAATTAGAGCAATAATGTGACGTTAAATTACATCTTCAATTTTAGAAAACAACCTGTTCGGTAAATCTTTGCTGCTGCAATCAAAGAAATGTGATAAATTTTCGTTCTTATATTCTCAGACATTCTTCTCTTTTCAGTGAGTGAGAAACTGCACTATAACCATAAGCCATATTGGGCTAGGACTATAGTTACCGTGAAATGCCCTATTACCGTGAGGTTAGCGACACTGCAAGTTTAAAACCGTTATAAAAACATGAATTCACAATAATTTGTATTCCTTTAAACGTCATTCAATTATGTATGGTGTACATTAAGAAGCAAAAATATAATTTATGTTGCTTTATAAAACTAAAACATAAAAAATGTATGAATAGTTCAATACATGAATTTGACGAATTCCGCGCACTTCAAGCATGGAGTTCCATATACCGCGCACAAGAGAGCCTAATTCCGTGGTAATGTTTTTTTCTTATAGATTGTATAAAATTTCATATTAAAAATGCTTATCATTCTAGGGATAGTCAAAGCATAGTTTCCAGAACTTTATTTATCAAAAAATAATGTAAATATTGAACATTAATCCACCCTCTATCCACTTCACTTCTGTTTGTTTTATTAAAGATTATAAATATTCGAGTTTTGCTTTGGATGTTTCATTGGTCCCTCCAAATGTCTTTATTTAATAAATGAAGAAACTTCTTGAAACCATCGTCTCACTTGTTAATCGGTTACGATGGTTCTGTTTTAAGGCAGAGTGCTCGGCACGGCACGGAAACGGTTGGATGGCGTTTCCAAAACCGGCATTCCACTCTTCCTGGGACTCCATTTTTGAATGGGTTCCTGATTTTCATCTGTCTCAGGTACTGAGATACATTAGCTCAAAGGTGTTGGGTGTTTACAGGGAATCCCGCTTTGGCCATGTCAACAGTTCATTTGACAAAACGATTCTCACCCTCAAGACTAAGAACTGTCGGATCTCCATGTGAACTTGTGTACCGGTTTTTGATTTGATCGCAGATCGTGTTTTCCGGTACATTAAACATCCGAAAGGCAGCTCGGATGGTGGCTCCACTTCTTACAAGGTCTAAGCGTTGTGCAATCAATCCACAGTGTACTGAATTCGTTTTTTCATAGTCATTCTGCAACAGAAACTCAAACACGGAATTAGAAAATCATAAATTTGGCGATGCCTTTAATCCGTGGTTAAAATTTTGATAACAAAAATGCACGAAAACTAAAATTATTGAGTGAATTTTATGTTAAATCAATTATCCATACCTGCAGCAACATAATCGATTCGTTTCACTTTCATTTTACATGATTTTCATTGAAAAAAATAAACTAAGCTTTTTTTCGCGTCCATAACCACTCAGCTAAGCCTGAGCTAAAAAATTGCAGTTCATGGCAAGAATTTGTATTTTACTTTTTTAATTCGTGCGCGTTTGACTAGACCTCAAAATAGTGATGCCTTAGTGAAGTTGGTTATATTCTCTAACATTTGCGGTAATCGTTCGTAAAATAGTCAATTAAAATCTCAAAATATTCCTTATTTTATGTTGAGAGCACGTTGTTAGGCGCTGCGCGGAATTAGGGCAGGTCACGGTAATGCTAAAGTCCCAACCATTTGAAGAGAAATGGAGCATCACTTAACCTTCTTAGGCAAGATGCTCCCAACGACCGTTTTAAATCAATTTTTGTTCTGTACACCAAACGAGGCATTCTGTTCAACGATTCTCTCCGACTACTCATTTCACCTTTCCTTTGATATCTACTGAAGGCTCGTTCGTTGGATATTGGCAATACATCTTCATATTAAGGAAACGCAGAAGAGCCTCGGAAACGCCGGTTAAGCAAAATATGGGAAATTGCACATCAATAAATGGCATCCGTCGACGCAGCGAGAGATCGATAAAATTGCGATAAAGATCGATAAAAGCAGCGGCTGTCTCAGTGCGGAAGTTAGTCTTGATCGACCAATCCTTATCTGGCTAACCAAGTAAAGATGAACAGATCTTAACATGAAATGCTGACCAGCAGATTATTCTATAAAAGTCCGGATAAATCCAGAATTTCAGTTCAAATTGGTTGATTAGACGTATGCAAGATGTCAAGAGTTATCATCAAAAATACTTCCTAAATTATATTAAGCGCAACGATTCCGTCTGTAGGAAGCAGCCGAACGACTTACGAGAAGAACAGAAGGTCAGCATTGAGATCTTTGATAA
>JASCZW010008837.1:0-47075 GCA_034211315.2 Aedes japonicus
ACGAAAGTTAGACAAAATGTTCGACGAACAGTCTAACGTGTTCGACTAACGTTGAGACTTATGAGATCCTAGAGGGTTTGAGCTGTTTAGTGGAATCCTTGTAACTATAAATTAGAAGAAAAATTAGTAATCTCCATTTAATTCCAACTACTTTTTGCTTATCTTCGACAGATACGCGTATTTCGTCTACAATGTGCAGACTTCTTCAGTGTCTCGTACTAATAACTCGACTGTACTAATAACTCGACATTGTAGACGAAATACGCGTATCTGTCGAAGATAAGCAAAGGTAGTTGGAATTAAATGGAGATTACTAATTTTTCTTCTAATTTATAGTTAGACTTATGTTAGACTAACCTTTCTTACTGGGGATCTATGCTAACCAATTTGAGACTCATCATCGGTTCACTGGTTTGTATTTCCACATACAGAGTTCGCATATGCAGACATCGTTTTACGGAAGGACGCCAATAAAGCATGAAGCACCGATAGATCGCAGCCCATTGCCTCAACCAGGGATGCCATATTCACAGACATGTCTGTAAATTTGCAGACTTTTAATTTTTTTTGCAGACCTTTTTAACGATGCAGACATTTAGCAGACATTTTATTTATGTTGCAGAATTTTCCAGGCATTTGAAATATTTTTTAAATTTCAAATAAAGGTATTCTATGAAGTTAGGATTTAAAACGTACGAGGATCTGAACAGTATAGTAGATACGGTAAGAAGCTTTGTTGAAATATTTTAAAATATCGTAGGCATCATTTAGAGTAGAAATCCTTGAAAAAAAACAAAAGCGGTAGGCCACTTATAGACACAAGGGCCCGTAGGTAGTGTAGCGTAATGGTAGTGTTCAATCCCACGCGTGTTCAAACCCATGAGAAAAATTACTGTCAAAGCGTTGGTAATATTGGTCCTTGGCTATTAAGTCACAACGAAAATCAAGGTTCACAACAATACAAATCATATTTGAGAAACTCAGAGACTTTCTCGAAAAAAATCGCTCCTATGGGCGGGTAGAAACTTCTCAGAAATATTGGGAAAAAGCAGTTCATGCAAGAAGAACCTTCAAAAATTCATTACCGAAGTTGAAGATCATACTTACAAGAATTTCAAGACAGAACTTCCCCATGAATCAGGAGAGGACTTATCAGAGCTTCTTTTTGGACTTTTTGGAATTTATCAGAGGTTTAGGAGTTCTTCCCAGAAATTTAAGATTGAACTTCCCAGAAGTTCAGGAAAAAAAAACTTCCCCAAATTTCAAACGAGAGCTAACCAGGAAGGGCACTACCTATTTTCTCAAAAATCAGGAACCTATTTTCTAAAGTGATGGAAATAACGTCCCGGAAGTTCCGGAAGAAACTTCTCGAAATGTTGGTTGGAACTTCTAAGAAGTGCTAAGCGGCTTTTTAAAAGCTCAGAGGAGAACATTCTGCATTACAGAATGAAGATTCCTCAAAATTATTTAGAGAGAAAAGAATTAAACTTTCCAGGAGCATTGGGGGTACTTTTCTCTAATTTGAGTAAAGTACTCCTCAGAAATTCACCAGAGGACTTCTCAGAAGTTGCGAACCTTCCAGCATTTCAAAATGAGAACTTCTCAAAGTTCACGAAGTTATGGTAGATTCTTTTGATAAAATCCGGAAAATTTTTTCCAGAAGTATAGGAGGATCATTTTAGTTGTTCAAGTAGGAATTTCTCAGAAATTCTGGAACAAACTTCCCCAAAGTTCAGGACAATACTCCCTTGAAGTTCAGAAGAGATTATTTCGGCAGTTCAGAAAAGAACTTCTCAGAAGTTCAGAAAGAAACTTCTTACAAGTTAAAAAGATCTTCCAAGAAATTCTGAAGAGTACTTTCTCAAAGTTTTGCAGAAACTTTCCTCGTAGTTCAGGATAGGACTTATCAGAAGTTAAGAAAGTAACTATGTTCAGGAAAAAAAGTACCAAATACTTCTGGAAGGTAAGGTTGGGTTCTTAAGTGTAAATTTCTAAGAAAATAAGGAGTGACTGCCAAGAAGTTCATGAGGAATTTTGCCTGAAGTTCAGGATACTAAAGCAAAGAGCCTTGCAGAAGATCAGGAGAGTTTCCCTGAAACTGCAGAGATAATTACTGACTAACCGAAGAAGCAGTCTATGCACAAATCATTTATATGACCATAATGATATTGATGATCATGAGTGATGACACCACCATATTAAAATATGGTACACACCATCAATGGTTATTGTTGAATAAAAAAAAATCTGTTGAATTTATCAAATTAAAACTAAATTTTGATTTTAAGATACAAAACTGAAAAGAGCGTTAAAGGGAAAAAAAACTATAGAAAATTGTGTCATCTATGCGAATGCTTCAAACTTCAGTGTCACTTTAAAAATATGAAACAATAGTGTAAAGTTGCATACAACCCAAGAACTAGATGCAGACATGTTTACATAATTACACAAATGGCGATAATGACATAGCTCGCTCTCTTATCACGTATTTTCGTTGAAAGAAGTCTAATTTTCTAAACAAAAATTTACAGACCTTTATAGATATTCCCTGACATATCAAATTTTTATCACAGACATTTGAAAAAAATATCTGGCATCCCTGGCCTCAACTGTCCAGGACCATACTAGTGTTCGGGTGAATTGATTTCGCATGGTATCGCTGACATGCGCATACTCTGGATGTGAAGATAGGAAGCGGGATAAATTAAAAAGCTTTCGCTCATAACGCACGTTTTGCGTCATTTATTGTCTTCAAAGCTTTCTAATGTTGATGCTCTTAGGCTACACATGTAACGGCTGTTAAGGTAAATGGTCGAGGGTTGTGTGTTAACAATTATAAATGCAGTTCCATTTTAAACGCCAATCTAAGAACAAGATTTTCAAATTTTCAGTACAATATAAAACTTTTCATTTATTCGAAATATTTCGAGAAGCACAACGCTTTTTCACATCAAAGTGGATCCAATTAGCTTTTCAGACGAAACCATGTGAATGCAGGGTTGCCACATTTTTTTGTTCCCATCTTTAATTTGCGACAAACAAACTTTTTGTGAGCAAACAAATGTTTATGTGCAGGAAATCTTGGCAAATTTTTGCTTCAAACTGTGTGTTATAAAAGTAGAAAGAAAACTTTTCAGGAACCTGGATGTTAATTAACTTCTTTTTCATCATTTCTATTGAGATGAATGCAACATAAAAATGTATCTACAATTCAAAACACATTTATTTTGATTTTCCGTCTTTCTAATAGGGCTGAAGTTCTATGATAAGCTACCCTATATCACATTACAGCAAAACGGATCTTCTCTAGAGGAATCAGTATACGAGGCAATAATTTTCTCCAGCGAAATCGCTCATTGCACTTAAACCCTTTTGAACCCTTGAAACGGTCAAACGATCGTTTCATAAAAGTTGCGTTAGATGCGCCTGCTCGGTAGGCAACAGTAGATGTAGTGCTCGTATCAGTTCAAGTTTGGTTTTGATGATTATTGATTGATGATTGATGGGGGAAGGGGGTGAGGCCCACCCTCAAAGGACACGAAAACAGAATTGATGACGGATAATTTAGAAAATTTTATTATGGGAAATTTAGATCAAGTCAGGACCGGAAAGACACTTAGGAACAAAGAATTAAGGGAAATGATGGAATGGGAAATTTCTTGGTTGGTCAGGGAGATCTATTTGATCTTTCCCTTTTGGACCACTGAGTGAAGAAGTCACAAACTGAAATTTATTTTGTTAAATAGTGCAGTGAACAACGTTAATTAAATTCATGTGCGGTGCCAAATTGCTAAGAATCACTGTCATAATCATAATGTGGTAAATTTCTATTTTCCAGAATTTATTTTGATGTAATGTCATGCATTTTAGAAGTGATAGGGGTGAGTCGGAGCTTTATAGATATAGATAAACTACGGCAAGAAAGAAAGTAAAAAACACAGGTAATTCAGTGGATTTGAGATTATTGGGTGTGAGAAGATTTTCCTGAACAGAAGCCACGAGGTAGTGGCCAGTGCAACTTGGGATTTACGGTATCGGTTTTCAAGTTTCCGGAATTTAGAGGTTGGAATCTCGGAGGAAGTGAGTGTGTAGACCAATAGCGAAATCAATTCGGTGGATTGGTGATTGCCAGGCGAGGTTACCCTGGGTGTCCCTATCGCCTCGAGGTTGCGTACCTCTATAGGACATTCGGAGAGCGTTGGTCATCGGTAGGAAAACTCAGCCCACGTGCGTCACACGCCCTACGTGACTGCCTGATTCGTGGGAAGGTCCACAGGGGAAAGTCTACCAACGCCGGTGTAATCCACCCGACTCACGTGCTACAAATCAGAGGCCCTCCGTATGGTACCACTCCGTCTACATCACTCCTCGAAGCAGCGAAGCTCATTTCGGATCGGCGGAAGGTCATCACCGCTGACTCTACCCCTGATCCACTGGCGAATCCATCTCGCCGACCATGACGCCGAGGTACCCGGTTCGGACACGGTGCGATCCACGTGGTATACCCAGTGCCCAAAAGCTCTAGCAGAGCACGCCATCGCAATCGCTACGGGTTCCCGATCGGCCAACCTACTGGCGCGATCCCTAGAGCCACGACAGTCGGGGTCATCGTACTCGTGTTCCAAACGAGCGAGATCGTTGGTCATCGATCGTAACCCACTCGACCAACTGCTTACGGAAACCGAGGTCGAACAGGTAGCAAACTGTAAGTACGTGAATCACCATTACCATCACCCATCTACACACCACTAACTAGTAAGGAACCAGGATTGTTTTAGTAGGGGAAGAACTCACAATTGTAAAAAAATAAAAAAATAAAACAAAAATTAAAATGAAACTGGAAAAGTAGTAGCAAAATTTAAGCTTTCGTTTGACTCTGAGAGTTTTAAAACTTGACTTTAATAAATTCTTCTAATGCACCGTAATAAAACAACTAATTAAGGAAATTGAAAGAAAGGATTAGTAATTTGAGGGAAATTCAGACTTGGAATATTTGGGATCAGTTATTTGAATGGTTGGGAAACTTTGGAGGTGGATTCTGCTAGGTTGCGAAAACACTAGTCGGGCAAATAAATCGGGAATTCTTGGTAGACGACTTTCGGCTGGCTCATAAGCCGGAATTTTGAGGACCTTAGCAGGATCCTCCTTACACCCTTTTGACATGCCAGTATTGACATGATAAAGAATCATGAGGTGTTTGTTTTGATTACTAAACGTTTATGGACAGGCGAACAAAATTAGTACGTAATTGACATTATAATCATATCATAGTCGTATTTAGATTTGTTGAGTTTAGATTTGAGTTGATATGTTAATGTTAGCTGATTATCTCCTCCTTTTCCTTTCATGTTACACTAAGTTCGTACTCAAGCGGTGCTGGATTTTCAAATTGTTCAGATTGTATTGCGAGAAAACTCTTTCCATCGCTGTCGAAGAATGCGGAATTAATAGAAAGTTCGCAATGAACTTTCTTGGCACAGGAAAAGTTAGCTTCCCATGTCCTCGTTTGTAACACAGCAGTTTTTTTTTCCACAAAGCTTCCAAATCATTCGATTCTTCCACATCGATGTCCTTTGCTGATGATTGCCGTCTTCAGCACAAGAAACTCATTTGCAATGGACTATTAATCAGCTTTTGCGGAGAAGTTCGGATATTGTTCAATAATCATGTTAAGCTCCTTCAATGTGTGCAGCTTCTTGGGGTCAACGCTCGATGCAGTTGTCAGAGCTGGATCGTTCATATCAATGTGCTTAATGCTATGTTTGGTCAACTCGTCAAGTATATTTCCGACTTCTTACGAAGATGTTTCTCGAAATCAGAAATTCCGAAATCTGTCAGGTGTTTTAGGTGATCATGCTCGCAAATATTTGCAAGGAGAACTATAAACGAGCTCAGCTTTCAGCTAATTGCGCATTTTTGAGTATTCCGGAGCTCCTGGCAGGAAAATATGGTTCGTTTGTTGATAAGGGGGTATACCTAGCTCAAGAAGTGTAGAAGTACCTACATCATCGAGTGATTAAGCGACAGAGAATGCGCTGTGCGGCTTCATTGCTTTCGCAATTAGATTGCAAACAACACGAGTTCCAAAAACCGTTCCAAATTCCTTTAGACAACCAACGATAGCCTTCTGGTGGCCGATGGAACTTTCAAAGGCTCCAATTCTAGGATACTTTGTTTCATCTGGAATTCCTTGAATCGATTGGAGCTGCAGACAGATAATTGTAGATATCTCGCATCAACTGTTCAAGGTACAAGGTACAAGGTACCCTCCCCCCTTAATGCGTGATTAATCTCGGAGGAATGCCGACAAACTCCTGAAGAATCTTTACAACCTATACACCTATAGAAACGCAAAAAATGAATATCACAAACAATTTCTTAGAAAATTTCGTAGACTCTTTGGAAAATTTCATAAAAAAAATCAGGGGCACACACACAAACTGACTTTGAGACTGTCATCTGTCACTGCAGTGTCAGTGTCAATTGTTTTCTTATGCTTCATGGGCACACTGAAAATAGATTCGTAAAGAAATTGGATCCTAAAATGAACTCATTTTTTTAAATTTGAGGATTTCGTGTCCACTATTGTCCAAAATCTTGAAAATATTGATTTATCTAAAAAATCTGTAATCTTAACATAAAGATATCTGTATGAAACCATGATTAAAATATCTGTATTACATAAACGATGAGCTTATAGAAAGTAAAAACTGAATGTTTAGTGACATTCCATGTTGCATTAACGAACTTTCTAGCTATAACTACAGACAAGCAGGAGTGCCCACCGTGAGTAAATTTCTGTAACTGTCATTTTAAAATTACAGCTCGTTTCCGTTAGTTTTGGTGAATCGTATGTTGATGGCGCCACTTGCCCACATTGTGATTCGAGAGCATGTCAATTTTAGTTTGGTGAAACCTAGACTAGGCGGAGTTGTTTTTCCAACGGTTTGCTTTTGAAAGTTTACACAGTAAATTGGGGGAAAAAATGTGCGAGCCTGGATGTATGTTCTCTGTGCTATAACCTTACGTTTGGAATTGCATACAAACCAAAATATTTGATGACGATTGGGTTAGTTCTACGGTTTTATTTCAGGTGAGTTATTCATAATCTTGAATATTAATACTAGGTGGGGTGAAAAGTAACCTCCTTAATCGCCAAAATGCAATGCTACTGCAAACAACTAGAAGGGACAGCCCAATGGGGTTGTACACAATGTTGACGTAGGACTACGTAGCAAAGTCTAATGAATGTTATTATTATTATTTTTAATGAACCTGTTTTAGAAAAGTGGCTATATTTATCGATTGGAACAAGCGAAACATTGCCAAAAATCAGTGTGGCTCCAATTTTTTGCACGTGCAACGTGTACCTCAGTATTGAAAACACAGGCGTCAAATATGTGCAATCACCACAATAAAAACTATCATCACACTTTCAAAAATCCCTTCTGTTAGTAGAAATCAGTCCGAAGGGGCTTTTCAGCAAACTTTTAGTATAGTTTGTTCAACCGATTAAGTAAACCTCCATCACAGTTTTTTAGTGGCACTCTCAGCGTTCTTACTGTTGGTTTAAATTGTTTACGACTGTGATGTCTGAATTTAAATCACAATTAAACTTTGTGAGTGGCTCCAAAAGCATCCTTACTGTTTGCTCAAATCGATTGATAGCAGCTTAAATGCGAACTTGTTTTTGATTTTCCATTCAGCTTACGACTAACAAAATAGCATATTTTTTGTTAGTTCAAATCGGTGCGAATGGACTATAAACCGTTTCCACTAAATTGCTTTGTCTTTTTATTGAAAAAAACACCTTCACATTTTGTTAGTAGCGCCAACTGTTGGTGCAAATCAATCCAGCGTTATGTATTTCTTCTAGACCGATAAAAGTCGATATTTTCCTATGATCATCTCCGATTGGGATAAAACATTGCATGGGTTCAGAAGGCAAGGTTCGATGCAGGATACTGGCCATTTTCCACTTATCGAAAACAAAAAAGATTCACTACCTTGAACGCATTTAACATTTGTCACTTCTTTACCGCATTCTCAAAGTTTTTGCTTGACAATTGCTCAATATTTTTCGATCGGTCTGAATGCAGGGCAATTCGGAGGATTAATTTGGCAACGACATTAACATTGTTTACAACATACCATTCTAGTACCTCATTAGAATAATGGCAGCTGGCTAGATCCGGCCGAAACATAATGTTGGTCTTGTGATGCCGAATGAAGGTTTTTCAGACACTCTTAAATGAAAACCTTAGACATCATTGTGTGAGATGTGATAAAAACCTTGGATTTAAGGTCTCAACTGCAGATTCCTTTCCAAATAATTGGTTTTAGAGCAAACTTATCAGCAAAAACAAATTTATACATGAAAGGGATATCCCTGCGGCCAGTTACTAGGTTTAATTTCCGTCCGGGGATTTGTTTATAATCCATTTTGACATATGTTTAATACAGAGCGATTCGAATGTTTCTGGTACAAAAAGACTGATGTCCGTCTCTTGAAAGGATGTTACCCACGGTTTGACAGTTGGAATCGTATTTCTTTACCAAATCACGTATGGAAACATCTGGGTTGCCTTTCACGTGCCTCAACACCTTTCTCCTCAGCTCTTTGTCTCTAGTGATTCTTTTATGATAGATGCACTGTGCTCTATCCACACTCAGAGTATCCTTGTAACGTTTGATCAACAGACACCGTTGATTTTGGGAATTTTTTACACTTTTGCTATTTTTAAGGCAGACCACGAAGGATTCTATAGATGTTTGTGCAAAATTAATTTTATTTTCTCAAGTTACATGATCCGTAATTTTGAGATGCGTCGATCAATCCAGAAAAACTTTTGCTTATAATTAATAAGTTTAAAAAAATACATGTATGTATTTTTATCAAATTTTTACCACAAAAACAAAACATCTGTACGCAAATGTTCACGAGTTCAGGTGGATGGAGAAGTCTTGAACAAACATGTTTCTGGAAAAGCAATTCTGGGTGCATTTTCGAAACATTGATTATTTCCAAGAAAACACATGCGTTCGATGTCAAATTATGATTTCTCGGATAATTTTGACCAAAAGAGAGCAGCAAAATTAACTTTCAACACTGAAAATTTATTTTTGTAAATAAGCTTCTACTCGTTTCGGAACAGAAAAATCAATGCATTAAACAAAGGTCTCGTTTATTAAATGAAACATTCATATTGCTTTTTATCCACTGAAATGCTGTCATTACAGTGTTTTTTACAATGCACGAATTTTGTGAAGACAAGCCGATCGCTGTTTCTCTTTTATCAAGCTCATTCATGATGATGTGGCTGCTGAGGAGTGAGAAACTGGATGGACGCCTGCAGAGTTGGGTACAGGCGACTCGTGAGGTAGCAAGTGCTATCAAAGACATGGAGCAAGACAGGTTACCCATTGTATCTTTAATTATAAAATTTATTTTTAATAGGTTTGCGTCGACCTAATTGGTTGAATCGGTTGTGTCGACACTTCGTTCCGCAATATTTTGTTATCGGGCGTAGCGTTTGGTCTATTGTTTCGGTTGCCTATTGTTCGTTGCGCGAGTGATCCAGTGAGCATGAGAAGTCGTGGTTCGCTGGGTAAGATGGGTCGATGGTGAGTACATAATTAATTGTGATCCAAATTAAATTATTCGTTCACCATGCTTGTCACGCCACCCAATCTTGGAACAAATAAACCACTGTCTCATTTTTGAAGTTATTACAGCGGCATCCGTACTGTAGGTGTAGATCGGTAAAAGTTGGGTCTCAGGCGTTGAGATAAATTGACTTGTTTTCCTAATGAAATAGCACCATCACACTCTGTGAGTGGCCCCGAAAGCATCCTTACTGTTGGTTTAAACCGGTCAAAATCGTATATCGGTACTAATTTTCAAATTTTTTACTTAACAGCTTATCGTTAACCAACCATAGCTCCATTGTGTTGTTCGAGATGAGGACATAATAAATGAGAGCCATCAGATTGTTCAATGCAAAACCTTTGTATTGAATTAACCCTTTCAGGCATAAAATTTTATAAGCGTTATTATCCAAGCAATTTGGTGTTCTAATTAAATTGGTGCTTAATAACATAGAAATGATTGAAAAAAGAAGGATATAGTTTTTTGAGTGGTGCTAGGTCATCCAAACTGTCTCGGAGTTAAGAAATAAGGATCTACAGTTGTAACAGTAGTTTTATCTGCTTTACAATGTTATGCTATATGTACAAACATGTTCAGTGAATGCCCTGGAAGACCAACAGATATTATGAGATAATCTTGGGATATTTATGCCAAACAAACTAACTTAAATTTGTATATTCCCTAAAGTAACGGTTATAATTGTAGATCTAATGTTTTTAATTACCTAAACCTATCAAGATTACTCTATGATGTCTGTGGACGTTTCAGAATATTCATTGAATATGTTTGAATAGTTACCATAGTTTTGTCTAGCCCAGGAGGATATGGTTGTTCAAGTCAGTTTTTATAAACTTGAACATCCCAAGATAAGCTGATAATGACTGGTGATCTTGCAAAAAAAATTACTGAATGTGTTTGAATGCATATCATAGGTTATAATGCTAATATTACGACTGTAGGAAACTTCTGAACTCAAATGCATTTTTGATGGCCTAGAATATCCCAAGATAGCTAATTATATCTGTTAACCTTCCCTAAGAAGACTCAATCAAGTTGATCAAAAACATATTGTTCCTTTGTTTGGTCCAGAGAGCTACAGCTGCAGATTTTCAGTTTTTAATTCCAGGATATTTTGGACAACCTAGAAGATTATCTCCTAATGTCTATTAGTATTTCAAAATATTCAATGAATATGTTTCAATACAATTTCAATACGGAGTGACCCAGGAATACGAGCAAAAGCTAGAAACAGCTCTATCAACAGAAGAGCAGCTTGGCGCATCTACTCTTGAGGATGGCTGGATAGATATTCTAACCGCCATTGGTAGAACTGCAATAGTGACACTAGGTACTTCTGCACCGAATCGAAAAAATGACCGATTTGATAACCAATGCAAATAGTTAGTAGAGGAGAAAAATGCAAACTTGTCCAACATCAGACTTGAGGCTTAAGCTGGTAGGGTTGAGTCTTAGATTAATGCGTTGAAAACAAAATACATGAAGAGAAGAGGCTCGCGAGAAGACAATGTAAGCCTCCTACCACGAGTTCAGATCGACGGTGCTGAAATCGAGGTAGTAGACAAATTAGTGTATCTGGGCTCATTGGTGACCGCCGATAACAACACCAGTAGAGAAAAACAAAGGTGCATTACGGCTGGCAATCGTGCCTACTTTGGACGACTCCAAAGCACGGTAAGTTCGAAAAAAGTTCGTCGAACTACAAAATGGATCATCTTTAAGACATTAATTAGACCGGTAGTTCTCTACGGCCACGACACATGGACATTGTTAGTGGAGGACCAACACGCCTACGGTGGAGTGCAGATAGAAGAATGAACGTGGAGGAGGCGGATGACCATGCTTTGTTCGGCACTAGGCACCCTCTTCATTTCCCGTGATGCTCCAGTAAATTATGTTCCTGAAATTAAAAATTGTTCATAAACTGATTATATATTTTTTTAAACTTGAAACTTACCCGCAGTGTCTATCAAAACCATTCCTATTCAAAAAGAAAGCTCGAAACACGGAGTGTGCAGAGTACATATGTATGACCGGTTCTTTCGGAACGCTTTTGAAAAATCACGGGTTTTGAGTTGGATTTTCTCACTCGCACAACTCACTTAGTTTTGGTTGTAACTGCGCTGGCACTCTGTACTCAGACTCCAGTAGGCTTCGTTAGTTTTCTTTCTATCATCACGTGACAAAAGCTTTTTGCGACAACAACAGTTTTTCAGCATCACAGCTATTTTTTCTTGGAGGTTCTTTAAAGCTTCCATCAGAATCGTCACTTATTTCTGCAGATTTCGCGGGGAAACTTTCTAAGTCCGGTTCGGCACTTATGCTTGATTACGCACAGGAGCTTTTCACACTCGACTGCTCGGCAGTTACTCATGAGCTGCTAAATCACTCTCCCGATCCGCCGATGAGATCAAACCCGTAAAAATCGTCATCAATATCATAACTTCCCTATGCTTGCAACATAGCCAACGCATCCATTTCCGATATCGAGTGTAAACAGAACAGACCTTAGAAACGTCATTTTCATAGGTGTAGTGCGATGATCTCAGTGGGCGTAGAATGTTTCAATATATTCCATAAATCTAGGCATAAAAGTCCCACTTATAATATTTCTTTTAATTTATATAACGGGTGCTCAATAAAATATGAAATTTTTTTCAGTCCATAGTAAAACCAATAATTTTTTTTTCAACAAATCTAGTATTTTTTATTAAAACCATAATGTGTATTCTTCAAAAAAAAACTACATCGAATATTGGAGAAGAGGCCCGGGTCAGCCGTAAGACGCAACTTAGTCGCGATGCTCTCACAAGAGCGCTGGTCGGCACTGACGTCCATCTTCCGGATACAATTCGGAATCCTCGTGGACAACTGCTTCGTGTCCTTGGCCTTGCCAATTATTTTTGTACTCTAGGGCACAGAAGGAGCCGAAAAAATCCTCAATGGGACAGCACTCGGGCAAGTTGGTCGAGTTCCTTTGTGTCGTTACGTAAGGTATCTTTTCCTGCTCAAGATACTCCAGCGTTTTCTTGGCGTAATGGAAAGACGCCTTGTCTGGCCTGAGGACGTACTTCTCATTCGCATGATGCTCCTTTAAGAACGGCAGAAGACTTTTCTCAAGACACTGCTCCTGGTACACTTGTTGATTGATGGCCAGACACAGGGTTGCGGCTTATCATTTTTGACTCAGGCATATTCATTTGCCAATATCTCCTTTCAGAGGGTCGATTCGATAATATGATGTATAATGAACTTGTAGTGCATGAGTAGACCAACAACTTTGTCAAACAATACATTGCTCTAACTCCTATATCTTCGACATGAGAGCGTATATTCACAGTGATCTTCACGATGATAATCGCGTTATCTTCACCGCGAATATCATCGCGAAGATCACTGCGTCTGTCTGTCTGTCTGTCTGTCTGTCTGTCTGTCTGTCTGTCTGTCTGTCTGTCTGTCTGTCTGTCTGTCTGTCTGTCTGTCTGTCTGTCTGTCTGTCTGTCTGTCGTTGTCTGTCTGTTCACTGTCTGTCTGTCTGTCTGTCTGCTGCATCTGTGTCTGTCTGTCTGTCTGTCTGTCTGTCACTGTCTGTCTGTCTGCTGTCTGTCTGTCTGTCTGTCTGTCTGTTCTCCGTCTGTCTGTCTGTCTGTCTGTCTGTCTGTCTGTCTGTCTCTGTCTGTCTGTCTGTCTGTCTGTCTGTCTCTGTCTGTCTGTCTGTCTGCTGCTGTCTGTCTGTCTCCGTCTGTCTGTCTGTCTGTCTGCTGTCTGTCTGGTCTCGTCTATCTGTCTGTCTGTCTGTCTGTCTGTCTGTCTGTCTGTCTGTCTGTCTGTCTGTCTGTCTGTCTGTCTGTCTGTCTCTGTCCTGTCTGTCTGTCACTGTCTGTCTGTCTGTCTGTCTGTCCTGTCTGTCTGTCTGTCTGTCTGTCTGTCTGTCTGTCTGTCTGTCTGTCTGTCTGTCTGTCTGTCTGTCTGTCTGTCTGTCTGTCTGTCTGTCTGTCTGTCTGTCTGTCTGTCTGTCTGTCTGTCTGTCTGTCTGTCTGTCTGTCTGTCTGTCTGTCTGTCTGTCTGTCTGTCTGTCTGTCTGTCATCTGTCTGTCTGTCTGTCTGTCTGTCTGTCTGTCTGTCTGTCTGTCTGTCTGTCTGTCTGTCTGTCTGTCTGTCTGTCTGTCTGTCTGTCTGTCTGTCTGTCTGTCTGTCTGTCTGTCTGTCTGTCTGTCTGTCTGTCTGTCTGTCTGTCTGTCTGTCTGTCTGTCTGTCTGTCTGTCTGTCTGTCTGTCTGTCTGTCTGTCTGTCTGTCTGTCTGTCTGTCTGTCTGTCTGTCTGTCTGTCTGTCTGTCTGTCTGTCTGTCTGTCTGTCTGTCTGTCTGTCTGTCTGTCTGTCTGTCTGTCTGTCTGTCTGTCTGTCTGTCTGTCTGTCTGTCTGTCTGTCTGTCTGTCTGTCTGTCTGTCTGTCTGTCTGTCTGTCTGTCTGTCTGTCTGTCTGTCTGTCTGTCTGTCTGTCTGTCTGTCTGTCTGTCTGTCTGTCTGTCTGTCTGTCTGTCTGTCTGTCTGTCTGTCTGTCTGTCTCATACAAATGAAACACAAGTTTCTGCATAACTCGAGAAGTAATCAAGCAAATGGAAATAAATTTGGCAGGTGGAGGTTTTTGAAGGCAAACAAGGTTTTAATGGTGACTCAAGACCCCCCCCTCTCTGAAAAGTGAGGGGGGGCGGGGTATGCCATATGCAAGAAACTGAAATTTTGGCAAAACTCGAAAACTAATCGAGCAAATGGAACCAGCTGATGAAAGCAAGAAATGTTTCAATTGTGGTTTAAGGTCCTTTCGTCCTCTGAAAGGAGGGGAGATGGGCTTCCATACAAACGAAATACAAATTTCTGCATAATTCCAGAAATATTTAAGCAAATAGAACCAAATAGAGCAGGTGGAGGTTTTCTTACGAAAAAAAAGGTTTCCATGGTGACTTGAGACCCCTCTTCTTTCCTAAAGAGGGGGTTCCTATACAAATGAAATACAAATTTCAGTATATCTCGACAATTAATCAAGCAAATGGAACCAAATTCGGGATGTGGGGGTTTACGGAAGCGAAACATGTTTCTATGGTGGTTTGAGACCCCTCCCCTATCGGGAAGGGATGGCTCTCATAAAATATGGTACAGATATTTTTGTATAACTCGAGAACTTATAAAGCAAATGGAACTAAATTTGACATGAACGAGTTTTTGAAGGCAAGGTGATTCAAGACCATTCCTCTCTTTGGAAAGGCGGGCTCCCTTAAAAATGAAACACACATTTATACCAAACCTGAGAACTATCCCTACAGCTATTCAAATTTGTGTGCAGGGATTTATGGGTCCGGGAAAAGGTCTGAAGATAGTTTGAGATCCCTCCCCCCTTTGGAAGGGGGGCTCCCATACAAATGAAACACAAATTTCAGTATAAGTCCAGGATTAATTAAACAAATGGAACCAAATTCGGCATGTGTGAATTTTTGGAGATAAGAAATATTTCTATGGTGGTTTTAGATTCCTCCTCTGTCAGCAAGGGATGGCTTTCATACAAATGAAACATAACTCAATTTTTGTATGACTTTTTTGCATATCACAAGAAAAAATCAAGCAAATGGAACCAAATTAATTCTAGAAATATTTAAGCAAATAGAACCAAATTTGGCTGGTGGAGGGTTTTTCAGGTAAATTTTTTTTTCTATGGTGACTTGAGACCCCTCTCCTTTCTAATAGAGGGGCTTCCCATACAAATGAAACACAAATTTCACTATAACTCGAGAATTAATCAAGCAAATGGAACCAAATTTGGCATGTGAAAGTTAATGGAGGCAAAACAAATTTCTATGGTGGTTTGAGACCCCTCCCCAATCAAGAAGGGATGGCTCTCATAGAAAGTGGTACAGATTTTTTTTGTATAACTCGAGAACTAATCAAGCAAATGGAACTAAATTTGGCATGGGCGAGATTT
Organism: Aedes japonicus; assembly: GCA_034211315.2. Classification (NCBI taxonomy): domain Eukaryota; kingdom Metazoa; phylum Arthropoda; class Insecta; order Diptera; family Culicidae; genus Aedes; species Aedes japonicus. The sequence goes on from JASCZW010008837.1 coordinate 15,642, forward strand.
TGAAGGCAAGGAATGTGTTCATGGTGATTCGAGACCCCCCCTCTCTCTCTCTCTCTAGAAAGGGGGGCTCCCTTAAAAATGTGGGAGTTTTTGGAGGTGAGAAATGTTTCTATGGTGGTTTGAGACCCCTCCTCTGTCAGGAAGGGATGGCTCTCATACAAATGAAACATAACTCAATTTTTGTGACTTTTTTTGCATAAGTCAAGAACTAATCAAGCAAATGGATCCAAATTTGGCATGTGGAGATTTTCGAAGGCAAGACATGTTTTTACAGTGATTTGAAACCCTGAAGAATGGTGTACTAAGGATCATCGGTATGGTGATTCTGAAAGTAGTTTTAAAAAGCATGGTGGTGACAGTCTTGTTTCGCACATCGGTAAACAGATGCGTGGTCTTAAAATGTCCGAGAACAAGCGAACTCACGTTTCATAAAGTTTGAATTCAAGATAGTTCAAGAATTAGTTGAAAATTGAAGATAAGACATCAACAATTTCTTTTCATTCAAATCATTTCTACACCCTTCAGTCGGTAGCTATATAAATTTACAAATCTAGGCTCTGAACCAACACAATCTTTACTATTCGAAACCACGCATCGGAAAAACCCACCTTCGTCCTCCTCATTTCGACATTCAGCTGTGTTTGTGGCTGCTTCCAGACAAAGACTCAGCCGACTGCTTCCATCGGAGGAAATCCTTCCAACATGTTCCCAAGAGCGCTCCAAAGAAACAAACGAAAACCAAATCTAAACAATGAAAAATGCATCATTAGTAGTCATTGCGGTACACATTAGGAAACTAACGACTTGTATTGCAACCAAAAATTCTCATAACCTATTGAAAGCAAATGCATACATGAGTGCAACAGCAGCTGGCTAGGGAATAAAAAAAAGCTTTTCTCTGGAGCTTCCTGCAATCCTCCCCGGGAACAATAACAGCACCCGCCGATGGAAGAGGAGAAATGTAAATGCACCCTAGAACTGACCTTTGGTCCTCTTGCCCACTTACTTAGTCAATCTTATGTTCTTAGGAAATTATGAAAGCCACCCTTTCGGACAGCGGGTAACAAAATGTTAACTTTTCACGAAGAACGCATCTCACAGCGCTAGCACCAGCAGCAATTTATATACTGTACATTTCATCGTTCATGGTTGTTTTTATATAGGAAAAGCACACGACACAACACTGCGCTCCTAAGAAGTCTAGACTCCACCATCAGCAAGGATATTCAACGACTTGCTCTTTCGGGCTTTGCCGTCGGTCCACGTCGTCGTCGTCGTCGTCGTCGTCGTCTTCATTGCACATGTGTATAGTCAAAGCACGGCAAAAGTCCGTAGAAGGCATCCAGACCACCAGCCAGCCAAGACAGTCAGTGCGAGCGAGATGGCAGCTGTTGGAAGTTTCCTCTTCTTACTGCCACCGCGCCGGTTGTACATAAAAACATTGATGATGCTGCTGCTGCTGCTTTCAGTTGTCGGTCGGTTGCGATGAGGCCGCTTCATCCCAAACCTGCAAAGGGACTAAAGTAAAGCACCCACTTCCCCCTACCCCGCATTTGCCGCCTCCCATCCATCCTCGAACTGGGGATCGGCTTGTGTGTGCCTTTTGCTTTTGCTCTCCGGTTGTTGTATAGTCATCATCAGGAGTTTCATTCACGACGAGCATCAACATCACTGAAGCAACCGCCGCTGTTGTTTGAATGCGCATGGTGAAGTTTGCGCACGGAAGCGGCATTCGACTTGTAACTTTAGTGCCGAACTACCGTCGGAAAAACAAATGCTCCCTCGTGCTAGGTGCTGGGAGAGAATCGGAACAAGGACTTCGAGAGCGTGGGAGCTTAGTGGAGCGTGCCATCCTTGATGCGAATATTCCTCCGCTGCTCTCGTTGTTTCTCCAAGACATTTTCTAGGAGAGGAAAGAAGCAGCTGATATGATCGAGCTTTAAGCACATGTTGAGTATAGGGTTTCCAGTATGAATGTAATTTAATAACGTCTGTGATTGATTGCTGGTTTAACTAAATTAATATTTTCTAACATTCTTAATCGTTCAGAACTGGGGATTGTTGCACGTTCAAATACAAATAGTTGACGCTTAAACCCCCATTTACGAACCAAACCAGGGATTCTTAACTTCTATTAGTTCGTAAAGAAAATGCTCTTTAGAGAATCACATTTGGCCCATCGTAAAAAACGCTGTTGAAAATTACCTAGTTTACCTTTTCAAACTTTCAGACAATAAAATATAGCCTAACATTGGGAGAGGGAAACAAAAATATTGCTAGAACCAGGTCCAAGAAATAGGTAGTATATGAGCTTGATCGGTGGCACATTCTTTTGCTACTCAAGGGGGTACCCTTTTGCCCTTCCGCCCGTTTTCAACTAGCATCTTTCAATTTAACAGCCTGCCGTTGATGAGAAATTAATTGCTTCTGGCCATTTTCATGATAGATCGTTACTCCGGGCATTGGGAGCTTTCCGTTTGCCACAAGAGCAGCGCTTGCCAAATCATGTATTTTTTGAAAGATTCTGCTTCCTTACTTCCTACGGATCATGCAACTTCTGCTGGGCGATGAAGAACAGTAGCCACGGAACCTTCCGAAATTCCGCCTTGAAGTAGTCTCATTATCCATGATGAGACAATAAGGTTTTGTTAGCATCTGGGTGTACAGTTTCTTGGTCCATGACTTTCCCGACGTATTTTGCCGTTCGTCATGATTTGGAGCCTTCTGCATTTTGTATGTATACAGTTCATCCTGGTCCTTGGAATAAAACTTGCCCGCCGCCCTGACACGGTTGAAACTTCGTAGCATTGCTAGTATCGCGGCAGTATCAGTAGATGGAGAAGCAAAGGAAAACCAATCGTTGCCAGTTGAGACCCCTTTTGCTTCGTCGACTGCCAGTAAAAGTTCTGGCAGGCTGAAGTCGCTGTTCAATACAACATCTGCAGTTGCTGAAAGGTTCGCTTCATTATTGGACTGTCTTCTTGCCTAGGTTCACTGCTGTTCTTCAAAGTGCCTCACTCTTAGTCCGCCAATAAGCCATCGTTTTATTATCGTTGCATCATGTATTGTTTGAGGTACCTCCGTGACCGTAGTCCGTGTCTGTGCCTTGGTCGTTATTGTTAGATTTTCGATGGATTTGTACCTCACGGTGTTTGAGTTTGCAATTATTTACATACGGTTCTGCAAGTGTAAATGTTTTATATTTTACACCTGAGAATCTGCAGCATAATTCTTAAGTTAAACATAGCTTGCATCCTCTTTACATCTTCCTTGATATACGACCTCTGCGACAACTCTATTATGACAGTTCTTAACAACAGAGAAGTTACACGTTTATCTGATTAATCCTCAGTTGGCCGTAGATTAGACCTCACAATTTGTTCGAATTTTCTGCCGTTGGATTCACAGATAAAAAGAAACATTGAATTTTCTGCGTTTCTAATGCACATAGAGGGAATGCTAGATTTGGCAGAAAATAATGAGATATTTTATGTAAATTAAAGCCTGATAACGCCTGAATCAAGTCTGTTGTATAAAAGATTGCAAACATTGTTATATGGCGCATCAAGGGTTACAACCAATTGCGCTGTTTATGCCTCCTTTGGCTTGGAATTAAACGAGCGGAGATTTTACGCGCTTGTTAAAATTAATTATTTTTTTTCTGTGTTGCACATGGAGGATTGAGGATCCCCACTGTAGTAATCACTTGTCGATACAAATTTCGATTACCACCAGGTTATATCCGTCGGAATCCATCAACGTCGCGTATGATCTTATCCGTTACATCGTTTGGACGAAGTTTAGGACAGCAATAGATGAAGCCGTAACGAAGGTATAAGGACTTCCATGGCTGGAGGAATATAACTTCCTCTCCAATCTGATAATAGACAGTGCGGTCCAAGCTCAAACTCTACCAGTTCCAGGGACGTCATTTCACAGGAAACCTCCTTCTCCATCGTTGGATCAGCAGTGCACCGAGGTTTACCGTGAAAAATTCGGCGCGTTTATGGTTTTCCATAGACGTGGAACACCTGAGCACTTCGAAAGGTACACGGCTCTCGAACGCAATTTTAAGAGCCTCATCAAGGCCAAGAAACGCGGTGATAACGTGGCGATAACTCGTGGACGGGCTATTGCGTGAAACGTCGATGAATACCCTTTGAAATACGGCGCGAAGATTGCGTAACCGAACTACGGACAACGAGAGCAAGGAGTACTCGAACCAACGCACCCTAAAATTCGCGCGAAAAGTTTGTCCAGATTCTATGCCGGCACGAATGATTTCTCGCAAAACCACAAATTTGATAGACAAGATTATACAACCCTTTTCAATGGTAGAACTATCTCTCGCACTCCTTTTTGTGGCAATACGGCTCCAGGGGCTAATTGAATCACATTCAACTTTCCCAAAAGCCTGGAAAACCTGCGCTCATCCATAACTCCTATCGACTCTTGGCGATGTAAGGGTACAAACGACTGTCTTGGGTTGCTTTCCACAGAAATTCAGATAGCTTTTGTTGAAAAAGAGCAAATGATTTTTTTATTCTTGGATATCAAGGTAGCTTTCGATTCACTACCTGTTGAGATCCTCTCAGATAAACTCTTAGAAAACTTATTATAAAATCAGCTGTCAGAGAAACATATGAGCTTTTCTCATGGAAACTCTACAGTTTACCAGCTTCCTGCAAGAAGCAAGTCTTACCATGGGTCTTCCCCAGGAAAGAGGGCTTAACTATTGTTAAAATCGTACGTTGAAACAAGAACTTACAGGATACCTTAGACAATATGTCTGCTTGAGCTCTAGAGCTAGGTATAGAATTCTCTACGGAGAAAACTGAATTGGTAGTTTTTTTTTCTAGGAAGCATAACCCTGCACAACCGAAGCTTTAAATTTGGGGTAAGCCGATAACTCTTTCTATTTTATTTAAATATCTTGGGGTCTGATTCGATTCAAAGTGCACCTGGAGATCCCATATTGAGTATCTGAAGCGAAAGTGCCTGCCAAGGATCAACTTTCTCTGCGCATTACCGGGACCTGGTGGGGAGCGCATCCGCTAGATCTTCAAACGTTGAACCGTACAACTGGGGTGACCTTGATTTTTGGCTTTGCGAGTTATGTACTATTACCGAAGTTGCTTCAGTGCCTGACTGGCTGATGGTTGCTTGCAAAGATGTTTCTTTCTGCTTGAGTGTTCAGCTATTTAGTCCTTAGTGTTGCAGCTTTGTTGAGGATTTCGTCTTGTGGTTGGTTCACTTGAGTGTGCTTTGAGTTTATTCCTAAGTGAATAAATGGAACAGTCGGGAACATATCTTTTCGATTAATTGAGACCGTGAAGATCGGTGCCCGCAGCTTATGGGTATTTCACTAATTTTGAGAAATGAGATCTATCTCAGTTGTTCAAAGTGATAAACAACTACAGTTACCGGGTCGGACCAACAAGTGTGTGTCGATGGATTCAGGTTTAATTTGGAATTTCACCGCAAGCGGCGCTTTACTTTCGAGGTTCTAAATATGAGAACCTGGGAGAACCTACCGTCGTGCACACTGTTAAAATTGGCCAATTACTATGGGCTAGGCATGTCGTAAGAATGTCGGGCATTAGCCCTGTTAAAATGATTCTTGAAAACGAATCGACTGGCACAAGTAAAAGAGGCGTGCAACGAGCAAGGTGGATCGATCAAGTATAAATTTACCTGCGGACCCTTCGCAGACAGTGAGATTGGCGGAATGCAACCATGGGCCGAAGAGAATGGATACAACTTCTGTATACAGCTGAGGTCAGCCCGGCCTTCGTCTGATTGACTGACCTGAAAGAAAGCATAAATAAGCTAGAAAGTGATATTCATTGATATATTTGAGCTACAAGCACAAGTTTGCTGAAGAAAGTAATGTCCTAACTAATAGTTTGCTCTAGATATAGCATATTAAAATTGAAATGCCATATGCACACTAGCGCTGCGTAAGGGGAATTTGCCCACTATTCTGAACGGCTTGGCCACTAACACAAGTTTGCAGTAGTAAGCAGTATCCTAAATAGTAAGGCGCTCGAGATATATAATAGATAACTTGCATGCATATATGCACTCTAGCGCCACACATTGAGTGAGTTCCGAAGGGCTTCGCCACTAGCACAAGTTTGCTGAACAAAGCATCGGCCTAACTACACAGAAAAAAATAATTAATTTTAACAAGCGCGGAAAATTTCCCCTCGTGTAATTCTAAGCCAAAGGAGCGTAAACAACGATATTGTTTGCAATCTTTCATACAACACGCTTGATTCAGGCGTTATCTGGCTTAGATTTACATGAAATATCGCCATTATTTTCTGCAAATCAAGCATTCACTGTATATGCATTGACTAACTAGAAGATTGAGTGTTCTCGTAATATCTGCGTAGGATGAAATCAACGTACCCAGCACTCATAACGTTTAGTAACTCGAAAGTAAAGCGTCTCTAGTGGTGAGATTTCAAATTCAACCGAAATCCAATCACACAAATTTGTTGGTTCAACCCCTTACAACAATTCTACTGAAAACTGTAGATGTTTATCACTTGAAACAACTGAGATGGACCAACTAGTGAAATCCCATAAGCTGCGGATATTGAATTGAGACCGTAAAGAACGAAAACGAAAAGATCGGTACCCGACTGTATTGCTTTTTTCCTGTCTCGACTTGTTGCGAGCATGTCGTGCTTCACCGAAGGATGTTCTGTTGCTACTGTATGATTTTGGCTGTTTTTCTTGATTTTGGAACAGTTGCGAGAAGTAATAGGGTGATTGGCATTACAATTAAAAAGTGGGGTTTATGCAATGCTCCCCATTGACAACGTGTTATCCCTGAGAACAGCGTGGGCAAATCAAGGACATTAAATTCCCACGTTAAGTTTCGGACACTTTTCTTCCAGTATATATTTTGAATATTTTCACGGATCACTGAAACGTTTTACTTATATCACAGTTGAAACTCTGCACCGGTACAATTTTAACATTCTTGTTACATACAGTAAAATGGCATCGAATCAAGTAGAAGTTCGCAAACGAATTTTGTACGAACGACAGCAAAATCCGAATTTATCGGTACGCAATCTTGTCCAGAAACTAAAACTCCCGAAAAGTACCGAGTTTTGTGTTTGCAAATTACTTGACCAGTGCTTGACTGTGAATCGGAAGGTTGAATGTGGAACAAATCGAACAGTATGCTCCCGACATATGAACAAGAAGGTGGTAGCCGTTATTGAGAAAAATCCCAATTGTTCTGTGCGCAACGTGGCTCGCAAAGTTGAGAAGTCAAACTCATACGTGCAAAAAGTGTAGCATAGGCAGGGACTGAAGGCGTACAACATTTCACTGCAAAAAGTCGGTTTACACCAATTTTTTTGCAAACATTGTCTTGTATTATCATGGACGACGAAACATACGTACTCGAAGACTTTGAACAGGTCTGGATTATTGTACCGGAAAGCAAAGGAACGTCGTTGCCGAGTATTTTCGGACAAATAAGGTATCCAAATTCCGGAAAAAGTATTTAATTTGGCAGACCATATGTAGTTGTGGTCGAAAATCTAAAAGTTTTGTCTCTACCGGCACTACCATAAGGATGTGTACGAGAAAAAATATCTGCAAAAGCGGTTGCTACCGTTTATCTGTCCGTAATAGCCGTGGGGCTCTTTAGCTCTGTTTTGGCCTAATTTGGCCTCTTATCACTATGCGAAATCCGTCCTAGAATGGTATAAAGAACAAGAGAACAAAAATGTGCCAAAAACAGCCAATCCATGAAACTGTCCGGAACTTCACCCAATAGAGAAGTACTGGGCTCTAGTTAAGCGGACACTCTTCCATACTAAGAAAAAAGCAAATGATACCGATGATTTCAAGATACCGATGATGGAGAATCGTCACGGCGGGCGTATCTGAGGATACCGTCTGGAGTCTGATGGCGGGTGTACCACAGAAAGTTCGAGAATTTTAAAGAAAGAAGGATTAACATCTCAATCATTTGTTTCTTATGTAGATGTAACTTTTTTATTGTGAAATACACAATCGGCTATGTTGCATTATGGTTAATTTTTTTTTTTGCTGCTCTTATTTTGGTGTCCGAAGTTTAACGTGGACAGGCTTTATGACATATATAGTAGAAAAGTGATTATAATTTGCGGTAACAAAACAATTGGTACACGTTCTTCTAATTTATTGCTTTATTAGTACAGCGTTGTGTTGGCTACAATGACATTTTGAAAAGAAATGTAAAATTTCTTTGAAAAATCAAGCTTTTTTCCATTGAAATTCAAGCTTCGGACACGTAATCAGAAGAAATTCAAATTTCGGGCAGAGCAGATTCAAATTTCAGACACCTCTTTGATTACAATTTCCGCATGCTAGAATGCTTATCAATCGTTCCAGAGTTCGTAACCACCTGGTAAAATTTTATTGAAAGCACAATTCATGAAACACAAAACGAAAAATTCCTCCTAGAAGTGCAACACAACCACACATCGTAAAACAAATTCATTTTTTTTTTATCTGTATTAAATCAGTGCAGCTTTTCTAGGTTACCCAGTATCAAGGCCCATCAATTTCATACCCCATTTTGTGATTCAAAGGTACAAAAAATAAATTTAAAGTATCGCACATAATTTCTATAGATGCTAAAAATATGCATAAAAATAAAGAAACAACTGGTCTATATGATTGGTGACCTATCATACTGAGGTGATTGCAAAGTAACTGTAATTCATATTTTCTTAATCAAGCAGCACCTCTCATAATTTAAAAGGCAATGAAACTAAAAAAAACTTGTTTGCTTAGAAATAGTTATCGTGTAATGTAATAAAGGTACTACATTCTTCTACATACATATTTGATAATATTTGGACTGATAATGTTATGCTTGCGATGGTAATTTTTCCTCATGTTCAAATTTTTCCGTTGTTGTTGTGGATGTTTCCACCATCTTCTTAGCTGCTTCTTATTGTCTGTACATTAAGTTCCAGGATTTGCTTGTAGCCACCGCTGGTACAACGCGGCGCTTTTTTTTCCACGTGCAGATGAATTTCCAGGAAAAACTGAGACACATGGTGGATCGGACCATTCTTCTGTTGGATTATTACTAGAATCCAGCGTGTCCAATGATTTCGAAGCCACCTGTTGATCTGTTGTTATAAATCATATTAGCTTATATCGCTATTTAAAAAAAAAATGAAACCTACTGAAGCCTGTTTAGTACAGGGCTGGGTCGGATGTCTCGGCAATCTCATTGATTTCTGCCGAAGATATTGCTGCAATAAATTTACGAAAATTTTTATGAATTTAGGAAAATTTAATAAATGTTGAAATGATTATACTTGCTTTCCTCATAAACAATGTATCTTTCTGCTCAAGGCCAATTAAAGTAGGATCGATTTCAAGGCAATCCGGTGGTCCCCCCACTTCATCGGATACTCTCCTTCGTAAATCGAACAACTGAATTGCCTCAGGATTTCCGGTCCACAACAAATTTCCACGTTGCTCTTGGAAGGCAACAAGCAGCTCTGATGGCAGCCGACGATTCAACTCACGAAGAAATAAGAAGTTAGGCAGGCTTGGGTACAGGAACTGGAATGTTTTCTCATTTGTCTTTAGAGATTGTATACGGATTCGGCAATAAAGTGTAGTCAATCGCAACTGCGTTCCAAGGAACCAGACCGCGTTCTCTAAAACCGTTTTTATGAGTAGAATGCCAATTCTCCATGTCATTGACCTTGTGATCATTGCACCTCCATGATCGAACCGCCATTTGAAAAACACAGTGTCCCAAAAGCTTTTCATAGGTTTAAAAAATACACATCCTGCGGCTAAAAGAAATGGGTGGCGTTCGGTGGAAGGGAAACCAGAATGATCTGCTTCTCTTTGCAAAATTGAACAGTGTCGTTAGTTGCATGTGACCGGTGGCCGTCGATGAACACAATGACTGAAAAAGCGATACTCTTTCTCACAAGCCACGGGTAAAATTCATATATTCATAGAACGATCCTGTATTCATCCAGCCTTTTTTTGTGCGACCAACACCCCACTCCTTTGGTATACTACTTACGACCTCTCTAGGTAAACGTTCCTTGAACGGAAAGAGCATGAGCGGTGGCAGCCAGCCATTATGACGGTGTAAGATTCTCGGTTGGAATTACCTTGATTAAAAAAAAACATTCATCGACAACTTTGCAGGAATAATTACGATTACCTACCTTGAATCGAATGCACATTTTTTGCCGATTTTGTAGCAAATACTCTTTTCTTCTTGGGGTTTGGAGCCATCTCGAACGCGCTTTCATCTATGTTAAAAACAATACTAGAAATGCTTAGCACCTCCAATCGATCTTGCGATACTAAAAATGCCTCTACCTCAGCGAACCAAGATTGCACTTCATTTTCCGACATGATCCTCTTTTTTGAAATTGGGTTGGCGGTTCGCATGGAAACATCTGGATACCTCTTCAAATACTTCGTGATCCATCCCTTTGAAGGCATTCCATGTGGAAACACATCCTGTTTTCTCAAACGCTTTGCGAATTGACCAACACTTATCCTCAGGATCTCTTCGCAAACCGGAAGTCCAGCTACAGCCATGTCCTTGACCCACGCTGCGACTCCCATTTCCTCATTCTCCGTCAGAACGGTTGGCTTTCCCACCGAGCCCAGGTGCAACTCCTTCCAGCAATCATACAGCGTACTCCTTGGAATCTGGAACAAGGCTGCAGCAACCCGGATGGAAGATCCTCTTCGGATCCTCCGGTATCCAACGCTGCTTCGACTTTCATTTGCGGTTCTCATTCATAACATGCTGGAAATAAGGAGGTAGTTGTCATATTGTATTTCGTTGTCCGAAATACAAGTCGTAGTGAAAAAATAAGACTCATATTTCGGACACTTGATTTTCTTAATTTTTGAGCGAAATATTGATTATATTAATAAACAACTATCAGTGGACCGGTAAATATTTGCAAAATTGAATATGAAGACTATACTAGCAATTGAAACTAATTGAATCACACAAGAAATTCACCCGCGAAAAAATAATGAATTACTACTGGAGACGGGCATTTATATTTTAGCCTCCTATGTTTGAATTTGCTAGTTTTTTTTTTTTCAAATTAAAGTGATTGGAAATTTAAGAGAGGAATTTAAAGTAGGTACCTAGTGATGTATTTTACACATGTGTACCAATTGTCATATTTACAGTTTTAGTACAAGGTGTCCGAAATATGAAGCTGTCCGAAACTTGAATCAGAACGGTATTTATCACTCTCATTAGAAGATGAGCGGTTACGCATGTTGCGAGTAACCCTCCACAAGGTAGTCATTGAGGTTTCTCGTGAGAGTGTTTTAGTGGCCGATTTTCAATGTAATACGAACCTTACTTGTAATACCAACGTTACAATAACGGTATTGCTAAAAGTCAAGAAGAAATATCATAAGGTAGTCCTGGGGAAATCTGATGTGCAACAAGGCTTACAGGGTCACAAATCTATACACTTACACTCTCTCATACACACATAGACATTTTGCGTACGCGTCGAACTGAGTTGAATGGAATGTGACAGCTGGCCTTGCGGATCTCGGATTTTCAATGTCCTTTTTTGTAACAAGAATAAAAACGACAAACATGCGGATTTACCGGACTTACATTTATAAGAATTTTTAAATGATAAAAACTTTGTTGTTCGTTAGTTAGTTATACGTTTGAAAATGTAAAAATAATGATAATTATGTATTTGGAAACCATTTTAAACCAACAAATTTCAAGGCAAAATAAAATAAAAACTGCCAAACGCAATATTGTAAGCCGTTTGAGGATTTCACAGTTCTACGTGCAATTTTCGACCACCAACAATTGCCACAGATCTGACATCGCTGCATCGAACATACAGCCGGCTTTTGGAGGAAAATTTCAAAAATAAACAAATCCTTGTGACCGGCACGCTCATGTGCTGGAAAGAGACGAAACTAGCTACCGGGGAAAAGGTAGACTCGGCCGGAAAGTCGGTGAAAAGCTTTCTCTCTGCGAAAATGTTTCCCCCCCTTGGGTGAGGGTGATTGGCACGAGTTTTGCGAATCCGCGAGAGGGAGAGAGAGAGAGAGAGGGCGAGAGAGCAAAAAGGAAAAGCGAGAGCATCATCCGAGTCCTTAGCTTTTACCCGAACGGGGGACAACCGGGCGCCATCGTCGATTGGTCGCTCGGTCGGTGGCTGGTTGGTGATTTTTTAAACAACTCCAAACTCAGACACGAGTAGACTTTTGAAGCCGGCAGATCAAATTTGCACGCGTTTTGATCCTTCACGTGTGTACTGTTTGTGTGTGAGGTGGTAGTTTTTATTGCCAAACCATTTCCTTCTCCATAAATATACTGCGGTGCGGTGTGTGCATTCGGTTGAAGGTGTTTTTGAGGGAGAGAAAAATAACGAACGAAGGAAGCGAAACCCGCTACGTGAAAGGAAGAGGAAGCACGGGGAAACCGGATATCCCACTGTCGGAAAATAGCCAGCGCTTTTTTTTCTAACCGCCACGCTGATTGGGCAGCATTCGGGTGTGAAGAGTGAGATTTATGGTCTGTTTTTTTGTTCATCGTTGGTAACCAACAACGTCCAGTAAATAAGTGAAAATTTGTGAATGAAAAGTAAGGAATTTTAAAGTTTTGAGACCGGTTCCTGTTAGACAAGGGATAAGACCATCTCCCGGTCACGTCATCTAGTGGCGGAGAAAAGTCCATTTAATCATCACCGAAAACAGAAACTTCCATTTCGTACCCAGGGAAAAGATCGAACGTGTGGAAGGCAGGCAGTTTCAAGAGGAAAATACGTGCGAATTAAGTTTTATTCGATCCAGCTGAACTTGAGTGCTTTCTGCTTTCGGTCTGGTTTGTATTGTTTAGTGGAAAGAAACGAGCTCAAGTTATACCAGGGCTAATCTAATATTAAATAAGCACAAGTAGCAGCATCCCAATACGCCAAGAAACGGAAAACCAAATTTAGTAGTAGTGCCCGGCTACGATTTTGCACGTAGGCCTCCGACGACAGTGTAGTGATTGTGTGTTTGGTTAGTCCCGGCAAGATTCCCAAGAGTGGCTCCAAGCGGGCAAAGTGCGAAAAGCTGAGTGTGACACACATGTGTGTTTCGGTTGTTTTCGAAAAGTTTCTCCTTGAAAAGTTGGTCCATGTTCGAAGATAAAGAAAAGTAATTTAAGCAACTATTATTCTGCTGGGAATTGCCGATATCCAGACGCTGATTAGAGGAGTGATGAAGTTTGTTGGTCGAGGCCAAGCAGCTGTAAATATCTAATAACCAACGAGGAAAACGGCGTCTTCTGCTTCCCGGAGTGTGTGGCAAAGCGCTAAACGATAAGCGAAATACCGCCGTTCGTTGAAACAGTGGCAAAACCGAAGAGATTAAAGCCATCGTCGAGGGAATCTGGTCCACTGATTTTAAAGTAAGTTTTCGGAAAACGATGACGACAACAGAGGGGGGGACAATCTACCTACAGCGTAAACAAGTGATTCATTTTTCGGTTCGACTTTTGGAAAACTTTCCATTGTAATATGATTAAGAAGACAGGAACTTTCGCCGTGCTGGTGATTTCAAATTAATGCCTGCCTTTACGCTCGGCTGAATTTGTATTTGATTGCTTTTCATGGATACGGAAAAATATACCAGCTTACTGGAACGGGGTTTGGCATTGACCGTGGATGTTTGCCTAATGGGATGTATCTGGGCGAGGGAAAATGTTTATGTGATTCAAATTTGGGTGTGTGGAAATCTATTGAAACCTTAAACATATTTATATTACAAATTCATAAAATAATAATACCCGCAACAGTGATTGAAACGCAAGAATTGATAAGAAACATTGTTTTGTAGAACATAAATTCATATAATTCAAATTGCTGTGCAAAGTTAAGATGGCAACGAATTTACTTCTTCTTTCTTTTAATTTCACTGTGAATACCAAACTATGTGAACATAAAGCATTGCATAACATGAACACAAATCGTAGATAAAGTTTTGCAAAGAAAAGAGTATTTACTTTGAACGTAGATTATCTTTGATGGTGTAGAACCAGTTATCTCCACACACCAAGCAACGTTCTTGAGTTCTTCAAATTAACAAAAAAAGCGCTTGGATTCTGGTTCAATATATGAGAGGATAGTATATTAAGACTCATTGTACTAACGTTTGATTTATTGGTTCATAAATTTTAAAGTGTAACTAGATTGTGGTTGACGATTTTCCGCCTGATTGAAATATTTCCTTGGTTTCATGTTGGATGGTTTGACTATGAATACAAAAATAAGTTGAGGCTTGAAATAATACCTTTTACCATTCTTATTCATCGTAGACTATTTATAGCCCAATTTTTAAAGGCATAACTATAAAGTAACACATTGCTGTAGGTGACTGCGTTTGATTTCCTGCCTGATCAAGGAATTTTTAATCAAATAAAATTTATCGACCCCCTGCGAACAGGATATAATTGCATTTGCCAGATAATCATATGAATGCAAAAATGGCGGTGGCCGTGAAAACTCTAAATTCACTGCTGAGGAAGTACAGTTAGAAAACAAAGAGTAGCGCAGGCAATAAGATTATTTTGATAAGCAATAGGCTATTTCATAAACTATTCGACTAAATCATTCAAACTCGACTCAAGCCGTAAACATGTTACGGCAGTACAGAAGATACTTTTAAATATTGCTTGATTTATTTATGTATTTTTTAGCAAGAGTTGTCACCGAACAATGTTTTTTTTATTAAATTATGCAAATTGTGTATTTACGGGGTAGAATTGTTGCAGTCAATTATTTCACAATATTTATTGTACATGTTCGTCATTCTATTGTTTGGTATATACTTAGCAAAAAATGTTCTCTGTGGCCTCATATGAAATAAGTTCCTAGTTCTAAAAATGCGTGATGGTGCATAGAAGTTCAATCTTTCTTTAAGGTTTGCCGAATTTATACGCTGCAAGATAACATTATTAACAAAAGAGATCCTGGAAATTTTTTGTCCTTTCTTCAATGATTCAATATCAATTAACATGCAACGAGACTCAAACGAAGGATGAGGAAATGAATTCCAGCCTAGTTTTCTAAGGTGAAATAACAAAAAATTTGTTTGTATAGATTCTATACGAGTAAAGTATTGTTCTTTGTATGGAGCTTAAACAACAGAGCAATATTTGAGAATAGATCTTACGTACGCTACATAAAGTGTTTTGATAGTTACGTTTGCATTAAAAAATGGACTTTCATCGGATGGTGATAAAAAATAAGCTAAAACAGATAAATGCTTTTGATAAATTTCTCATGGAAGTTAATTATGTAAGCTTATATGTAAAACAAATTCTACGCCCTTGTGAGCCGCCTTCCGGTAGTTAACCGGAACATTCGACATGTTGGACGAAAACATACATGTAGACATGATTTTATGTTCTTTCTTCATTTTATTTGTCAACTCCACCTCAGTTTGCCCGACAAAATTGTTGGAGTAGATCTTACGCTTCAGGTAGACCTCAAAATTCTCGATAGGACGCAGGTTGGGGACGTTGGGTGGGTTCGCCGACCTGGGTACCACATCAATATTCAGCCGCTTCATCTTCTCGAACGATCGCTTCGAGTAGTGGGCCGAGGCCAGATCTGGCCAGAACACCGCGTCTTCGCCTTTATGGTATGTCTTTATAAACGACACATCTTCCGGCAGGCATTTCGTACTAAAGGGCGATACGGTCAAAATTTGGTCAATATCAACTATTTCGTATTTCTTTCAATTTTGCATTTAAAAAACCTGAACACCCCTCATTTTGAAGGTGTGTGTGTGTAGAATGTTGCTCCTATTTTGATTTTGGAATTCACTCTTCAGTTGTCAAAATGCCGTCCAAGCAAGAAGAGCAGCGTATCAAAATTTTGCTCGCGCATCGCGAAAATCCGAGCTACTCACACGCAAAGTTGGCAAAATCGCTAAAAGTTGCCAAATCAACCGTTACAAATGTAATTAAAGTGTTTGGGGAACGTTTGTCGACAGCCAGGAAGTCTGGATCGGGGGGAAATCGAAAACCGGAAGCCGCTGAGACGACAAAGAGAGTTGCCGGTAGTTTCAAGCGAAACCCTAACCTATCTCTCCAAGATGCCGCAAATAAGCTGGGTGTATCGTCTACAACCGTGCATCGAGCCAAAAAACGAGCCGGACTATCGACTTACAAGAAAGTAGTGACTCCAAATCGCGATGATAAACAAAATACGACGGCCAAAGCGCGATCCCGGAGGCTGTACACGACGATGCTGACGAAGTTTGACTGCGTGGTAATGGACGACGAAACCTACGTCAAAGCCGACTACAAGCAGCTTCCGGGACAGGAGTTTTATACGGCAAAAGTAAGAGGAAAGGTAGCAGATATTTTCAAGCACACGAAACTGTCAAAGTTCGCAAAGAAATATCTGGTTTGGAAAGCCATCTGTACCTGTGGCTTGAAAAGCAGCATTTTCATAGCTTCCGGGACTGTCAACCAAGAAATTTACGTGAAAGAGTGTTTGAATAAACGTCTGCTGCCTTTCCTGAAGAAACACGGTTGTTCCGTACTGTTTTGGCCGGATTTGGCATCTTGCCATTACGGTAAAAAGGCCATGGGGTGGTACGCCGCCAACAACGTGTAGGTGGTTCCCAAGGACAAGAACCCTCCCAACACGCCAGAGCTCCGCCCAATTGAGAAATACTGGGCTATTGTCAAGCGGAACCTAAAGAAGACCAAAAAAACTGCTAAGGACGAGCAGCAGTTCAAGGCAAACTGGCTTTCTGCGGCGAAGAAGGTGGACAAGGTAGCTGTACAAAATCTGATGGCAGGGGTCAAGCGTAAGGCCCGGCAATTCGGATTTGGAAAAGCGGAAGCCTAACTGAATATTTTTCCTGAATTTTATACTAATTGAACTTGAAAAAGAAATTTAATTTGATTTTTTAAATAAACGATTTCACCGATTTACACCCGTTTTCCCTTGACCAAATTTTGACCGTATCACCCTTTATAAATTTCCCCGTTCACGGCTAGTCCGAAGTGAGAGAAGAGCTGTTTTAACAGCCCCTTCTCGCTGATTGTCAGCCACAGCGGCACCTTCTAGGGGAACTTGGTGTGTGAAATGAACTTCACCTCGGAGCTCACACCCTATGTGGGGGAAGTAAAGTACGAAGTGCCCTGCCAGTCGTTGCCATCCAGGGTGAGATAGGTCTCGTCGGCCATCACCACCGTCACGTCGTGATTCGCCGGGAAAATCGAGTTGACCATCTTACTCAGCCACAGCCGCTGTGTTATTGCCTGCAGCACCGAAACCTGTGGACGCGACTTCCGCTTCCTGACATGTATGTTCATGTTTGCCAGGTACTTTTTCACTGTTTGGCCGGTTGAACCGACCTCCCGGTCAAGCGCACACAAGTACCCAAGTAGCACACGAAACATCTTTCATATTTATCACTTAATGTTCATGTCTCATTTAAGCAATTCTGCAGTAACAAAACGCATATTCTGTTACAGCCGAGTTCATTTCACGTATACGAGATACTAGATATTTCATTGATGTTGCTCAAATGGTTTGCTAAGACCATTCAAAACAAACATTGGAGTTATACCTGTTTGTCTTTGTAAACTTGCAGCTAAGTAAACTTTATCAACACGTTGCATACTTAGTATTTTCCAGTGTATGTGATGTTTATTATGAAGTAATTTTAACCTCCAGAGCAACATAACACATAAAGTACACTCTTGTTCCAATGCGTTTTGATACTTCAGGTTTTCAAAATAAGTTTTTTGAGCCACATTCGCAACGTATTGAAAACGCAATATAAAGTCAATAAATAATGTTACGTTCTTGCAACGTTCAGTTGCACATTACCGCAACAGTTATGAGGATTGAAATATATCCATATGAAATGCACACTACCGATCACATATGTTTTGATATAAATGAAAAATGAATCAATACATAATCTAATAAGACTAGATAGAGGTTGATTTTTAAATGCTCTTTACGCAAACTCTATAAGCTATGATTTTTATGGTAGTGGCTATTTCGTTTTAACTTTTAAACTAGTATCACTCAAAGAGTGAGAGCAAAATATTTTCATTTTCGGATATCCTTACTAATTAATAATAATGAAATTTCTACCTCCGTTAAGCTGAAATAAATTATCTTCCCAAATAACATAATCAGTTGTGAGATTACTAGTTATGTGTAGAGAACATATGCTGTTATGTTTTTAAATAATTTCTGTCATCTGTTTACATACACATAAAATCAATAATTTCACAAAAATCCCGATGACTTAATTATACGGACATAATTTTTGCTCTGTTCCCAACAATAACCAAATATTCATCACATAGTAATATTTTGATATTGGTAAAACTTTCAATGTGTACTTGATCGTATATTTTTCAAATGGATTATTTAAATCAAAACCCAAGCAACAATATCTGAATTCCAATGTTTAGAATATGGAATAATCGATTGATCATAAACGCAAACAACCATAGTAAAGTTGTTTCAAAGTTGTTTAATATTAATATTTTAAAACACCGTAGTAAAAACCGTGTTCTACAGCTTCAGTTGCGGCAGCTTTAAAATTGTAAATTTAGGAAATTAAGGTTACCTTCTTGTGAAAAAAAGGAGATCAGGTGGTCGTTGTTCCGACAACTGTCTCACTACAGCTAAGAATCACCACTTATATTAGGATGGTACTTTATCTTAAGTGGGTATAATATAAATTACCGCATTTCTGTGATACAATCCAAAGTGTAACTAATTGTTTGGTTACCCTCACTACCAATTCAGGAAATTTGAGGTTATTGAATGTCGAGTGATTACTAAAAATAGGAAAAGGCATATGATTTAATAAACATAATTTCTGAAAATTTACCATTTCTTCACCTTTTTCTATATTTTCTACTCTACAATCTATCTCTCGATAATTCCAATACTTCATTAATTTTTATCGTTATTATTTTAACTGTTGGAAATAAATGTTACAGCTAACTCACTTTTTAACTTCATTCACGCAATCGTGTATCTTCTTCTTTTTCATGTTTTTCTTTTTTTTTTAACTTTGAATCTATCGTTGACACATGCCATGTGTCTGCATCAGTCAGTTGACCATCGGTATTAAGAATAATTTCCACTACATCGATGGGTCCAAGAAGTGTGGCATCAAATATGTTGCATGAAATTTGATGTTGAGTTAAGCGAATATAAATTCAAATGAAATGCTTAAACAACCAATAAAACTTTAATAAACTTTATTAAAATTGGATTTTATGACCAATTTAAATGATGAGACGAAGTTTTCGTTTTTTAAAAGTAAGTTATTTAACTTCTCGTGGTTCAGAAAAGGAAACGACTTACAATGCTACAGTAAGCAATCATACGATTGATTTTGTTGTAGCTTCTGAATTATCCTAATTCTTTGTTCCAAAGGATTGATAACTTTTGATGTAAGCGTACGGGGTATTGTTGTTTTACTTGTAATTCCAGTCAAGCATCGTCTTTACAGGACGTTATGTATATCCCTTGAACAAAGAAGCAGCTGTTAGATTAATTTAATATTAAATTTATTGATATTGAATTATGCGAAATTCAGTAATTTTGAGTTATAGTTATATCAGGTAAACGTAAACAAAGAAAACCCACTTTCAAACTACAACTGTTGCCAAGATGTCTGTGTAGGTTAATATCATAGATGCACTTAACGTGCTAAGAATGGATTCAAAATTATTTTAGCCGGTAGTGTATTTGGTTTGTCTGTAGATGCCATATACCAAAATTTGGCAATACAATATGAGGTTTTAGAATTTCACTCATTCCTCCATAGTTTTTGCTTTACAACCTGTAACGATTTATCATTCCTCAAATGAATCAAACATCTGATTCTCCCAAATGCAAACATAATTTTACCCAAATTTTCCTCTCTCAAAATCTGAAACAATGCTCGATTCTCGAGGATTTATTGAAGGGCGTTTATATTTTGCGTAGTAGAACAGAATATTGATCAATAAATCTGAAAGCGTTTAAAAAAAAAACCTATTCGAACACGATTTTCAGATCATTTTTCTTCTCTATATTTTGCTCACTAATATTTGGTTGATAACGATATCCATTAAAAAAAAGTTATCCTCGCATTCTTTTCAATATCGGTATGAGTTCACTTTGTTGCAACGCGATTTACAATATTTGAATGTTGTAAGAAATGCTATTGCAACTCTGGGTAAACAATGTCAAGTTGCAAATAGGCTCCACCCTTGTGCTTTTTGCGTTGCTGTTGTGTGTGAATTTGAGGTACATAGCCAAAAAAAACCATCCCTAATTTGTTTCAAGAAAGATTTTTTTTGCTCTATTGAAACAAGTTGTGCTACTTGGGTAGCCACTTCTCCCTCGGTCTTTCTCTTCAGCATCCGTTGGAGCTTCTTGTTGCTCAGGGTCGTCGGCCGTCCGGAACCGGGCATCCTTTCGGTGCTTTGATTGTGGTCTAATAGTGCTGTAGATGCTGGAACGGGCGTATCCGGCGACCAAAAATTGCCGCACGATGTCCGTTTTCAACGCGGCGGGGTGCCGTTCTTTGAATGCGCATACCTTTGAACGGAGTTGCTTCACTGTGTTTGCCATCACGGTTAGAGTTCGACTGAAAGAGCTGTCAAATTTTGTCTGCTGACTCATGGGTTACTATGATTGATGCTGCATGGGTAGTTTTTATATGGATCCTTAAAATGATAACTGAACCATTAGATGAAACCTAAAATATTGTTTGTTCTCAGAACTGATGCAATAAAATGATCTACAAAGATCAATTTAGAATCAAGAATTACTTCTAAGTTTCTAACTTTGTTAAACCATTCAATTAATTGGCTTCCTATACAGAACATCTTTAATATTCAACACCTAGTTTTAATGTTTCATTTCAGTTAATCTGCAGTAACAAAAAGCATTTTTGTTACAGCAGAGTTTATTTCACGTATGCGATATACGAGGTATTGCATTGGTGTTGCTCAAATGGTTTGCCAAGACAATTCAAAACAAACATTGGAGTTAGTCAAGACCTGTTTGCCTTTGTAAACTTGCAGTTAAGTAATCTTAATCATGACGTTGCATACGTAATATTTTCCAGTGTATGTGATGTTTATTATGAAGAAACTTTGACTTCCAGTGCAACATAATAAATAATATACAAACTTGTTCCAATGAAGCGTTCTGAGAACGCAACATAAATTCAATCAATAATGTTACGTTTTTGCAACGTTCAATTGCACATTACGACAACAGTTATGACGATTAAAATACCTCCAAATGAAATGCAAACTGCCGACCACATGTGTTTTGATATTAATGAAAAAATAGTCAATTCATAATTTGATCAGACGTTGATGTTAATATATATGCCTAACAAAGAAAATGGCTTAAAGTGTTCGTTATGCAACCTCTTAAGGCTATGATTTTCATAATAGTGGCTATTACTATTTAACTTTTAAACAAGGATCACTCAAATAGTGAGAGTAAGCTATTTTCATTTTCGACTGCCCTAACTAATTAATTTTAATAAAATAGTTTCCTGCGTAAAGCTGAATTATATTAACTTCCCAAACAAAATATACAGTTGTGAGATTACTAGTTGTGCGTAAGAAACATAAGCTGTTATGATGAAATTTGTCAGAAGCCGATAATTTAGCATCTACAAGAGAGGCTCTAGGAGTGGACAGTAATTTATTACTAGAACGAATATAAATGAAGACAGAGTATTGATAGTTCCGTTTAGCATAACGGCAGGTTTGAAATTAAAAGATACAAGTTGAAAACGAGCGTTGGGCATTTGAACGGTAGTATGCGATCGGGCACATATTCTTTTACCAAGCAACCCCAGTTCAGGGTCGGCAAAGGGGTGGAACCAGTCAAGGGGATACACGCTATTTTTAAACAACCCGAATTTGAGTTCGATGGACCCAAATTTGTTTTAATTATGGCTACCAAAAAGTCAGTAAAGATGGTTGACAATTAGTAAACATCGATCGGACTCAAGCCGATGTTGACTGTTTGTCATCTTACCACTACGAACTATCTTGACTCACGTTTGGGTAGCCATACTTAAGACGAATTTGGGTCCATCGAACTCAAATTCGGGTTGTTTAGAAATAGCGTGTAGAAACAAAATCAATGATTTCACAAAAAATCCGTTGACAATATTTCAAGAACAAAATTGTTGCTATGCTCCCAACTATAACCTAATCTATCCATCACATAGTAAAACGTTGGTATTGATAAAATTTAAAATGTATCAGTTCCTGATTGTATATTTTTCAAATTGCTAATTTAAATCAAAACCCAAGCAATAATATATGTATAGAAGAGATTCTAATGTTATGGATATGGAATAATCGATATATCATAACCGAAAATAATCATAATAAAGTTGTTTTAAATTTGTTGAATAATTTGTTGCATGCAATTTTGTGTTGAGTCATGCGAATAAAGCTTCAAATTAAATGCTTAAAGTAGCAATAAAAATAAAGTTTTCGTCTTTTAAAAGTATTGAATGCATGGAAGAGTAAGTAATACAAGGATGTTTTTCATTATTCCATTTGAACCTCCTAATGAAATCAATTGTTAAGTATAGTTAAGTAAAGAAACATTGTGTAGCTTCTGAATTATTCTTATTCTTTGTTCTATTTGATCTAAAATATTCGTTGAAAGCGTATATGACATTATTGTTTTATTTGTACTGATAATTAATTTTTTTTCAGTACGTTATGTATATTCTTTGAACATATAAGCAGCTGTTAGTTTGGTTTAATATTAAATTTATTTCAATTTTATAATATGGAATTCAGTTTTACATATAATAAGTAAACCAGGTATAGGTAAACAAAAAAACTAACTAGCAAACTAATTATGTAACTATAGTCCAGATATCTATAATTTAAATGAACCTGTAACGATTGATTAATCTTCGAATGAATCAGGAATCTGATTCTTTCATATGTAAAAATAATTTTACATAAATATTTCTTTTCCAAACTCAGAAGCAATGCTCTCAAAGATTTATTCTAGGGTGTTTTTATTTTTCTCAGTAGAACAGAATTTTGATCCATAAATCTGAAAGCGTTTAAAAATTGAACTTATGCCATCACGATTTTCGGATCATTTTTTTTCTCAATATTCATCACGAATATTTAGTTGATAAAGATATCCTTTAATCAAAAGTTATCCTCGCATTCATTTAAACATAGGTATGATCTCACTTTCTTGCAACGCGTTACGAAACATTGTTCAGGCGTAACAAATCATGTGTCTTAATAAGACGAATTAACCTCGGCTTTTTTTTTGCACCGATATTTCATCATGGTCAATATCGGGTGAAAAAGGGAAATACAAATGTTGGTGCGTAACTTTGACGCCAGCTGTAGTCCAAACCACATTATGGAAACAGTTCAAATTTTGTCCACATTAATCTCTGTATTGTTTTAAGTCATGGAGAAATTTTTAATATCCTTCCTAAATTTTTCACAGAAATACGGATTTTTGAAATTGGTATGTTCAAAAATGACTTTTTTCACATATATAATGAAAACTTAAAATTTATAAACCTGATCAACTTAAAATTTCGACCACATAGGGTTTATACATTGTTTATAGTGTGGTGAAAGTTTCAGCTAAAAATATTGATTATTGACAAAGTTACAGTAGGTTGAACATGACATTTTTTGGAAGCAAAATTTTGCTCGGCTTTTTTTTTGCTACTGAGTGTATGCGATGTTCATATATGATTTATCAGCCATTCAATAATGAACACATTATAATTCCCTATACAATGATTTTGATCCTTCGATTTGTGTTTAGATGAGCCACTTGAATATAAACAACCGCAAATTCATCCACTTTCACTTGAAATTTTACCAATAACAACCTTTTTACTACGTTATTGATACAACAGGCCATTGGGAACATACAAAAAAAATATATACCCAACATTGGGTCTACGATTTTCTTGTAAAATCATTGTTATTTTAGCTATGTGAACAGGTAGTTTTTAACGTATAAGTATGTTTTGCACATCCAGACTGCATTACTTGCTTTATCGATTCAACTAAGCCAAATTCAGATCACTTGAAGATCGTGTAGATCATCTGTTCAGCATAACCAGTGAAGTCATGATGCCCCAAAAGTTCAAGAAACCGAAAATTACGCGGAAGTAAACAACTATTAGTTGATTAGTATTGTCTCAATTGCTTTGGATTACATCGGTCATCCTAATAGCAACATGATTTTGTTGATTATCGCTAAATTAATGACACATATGGTACATATGTGGCCGAATGAAGGAGCTAGGCTAACATTACATCCTCTTACCCTATATTTATTGAAGATTTACTTTACACATTCACACACAGACCCACGACCAGATGGCAGTAAAGTTGTTAGAAAAATCATTGTTTTAGTTCCTATTTTTCATAACGCTAGGTTAAAAGGGACTGCCCATAAAAATTACACTCACATGAGAAGTTTGTTCCTATACTTATATATTCTCAAGCCGTTCTGGATGATTCTGTGAATTGTTATAGATAAAAAATCGCGCAACAAACAAATTAAAACAATGAAAAACATGAAACCTTTGCAAAATGCTGCAAAATACTGTGCCCAATGCCCCAAAAATACTCATAAAAGGGTGTCCACCCTTGCCTTACTTGTCTGAAATAGGTGAATCCCCTTAATTCATTATATGACTGGTTTTACAGGTTTCAATCCGAGGAAATCAGAAAATATTTCTATGGTATTCGATATTTTGATTTCCAAACAAAATACTCAATATGTACCAATGAAAAATGCTCAGATTTCTTCGGATTGAAACTTGTTAAATCGGTCAGATAACAAAATTCTGAATTCTTGAATTCTAAAATAAACCGTGTTCTGCTAATCGTCCCAGATGTTAAAATTTGCATGGCAATTGAAATTGGTGGAGTCATATTTTACCTAATTTTTCTTTTCCAGATTGTATGGGAATGTCCATTAATTACGTCATGCAAAAATTGACTTTTTACAAACCCCGCCTCCCCCCCTTGTCACGTTTTTTGTATGGACCTTCAAATTTTTTTGTATGGATCGTCACGTTTTCCCAAACCCCTCCCCTTATGCGTGACAATTAATGGACCTCCTATGTAATACTTCTAAGAATTAAAAGTTAGTATCCATTAATTATCCAAAAATCGGTTTGATTCGCAACATTGATGCGTTTTTCTACCGCGACAATATGTTTCATTTAAAAAAAGATCACCCTATCCATATGGTTCCAGTAAACATCATCATCACGCCAGATATTTTGCACTCGTGTAATTTGTATCGACCATCCGATGCATCTCCCGCAAATCCCCAGTGGTAGCAGACCCAGCGTTGGAAGTTAAAAATAAATTGCACAACGTTTCAAAATTAGATTCCACTATAACAGTTTTCAACGTCATCCAACGGTTTTCGCTGTGCCGCTATTTGCTGTGATGCGATGGGAAAAGCGATGGAAGGGAGCAGAAAAAAACCATATCCTCTTTCGACTGTATCCAATTTTCCACCATACCATCCAAGGTCATCATCAGCTGGGTCGATCCTAGCCACATCATCAAATCATTCCCTTAATACCGCTCGCCACGTCAAGTGCACCCCTCCAACCAGCATCGTGGTCGTTGGCGTAGTGTGATCCATGTAATTTCGATATGGAATGGCATAATCAGCATGGTTCTTCAGTCACTTTTGCTGCCTACTTTCGCCATGCCGTACTGCATCATTTCCAGTTGCCACTCATCAATCCCACGCCACATATTTGTGCCTACATAGGAGCAAAATACTTACTTCCAGCAGCATCCCTCAAACCCGACAGCCAGATCGCTTACAACACTGACCGACTGCCATCCGTTAGTCAGTAGGTAGGACTAGACGTAGGCTGCACTTGAAATGAATAAATAAATGGAAATTAGAGAATCTGATAGGCGAGAGACAACCATAAAGCGTATGGAGAAAAACTACTAGTAAAGGTAAAGGAACCAATAGTTGCAGTGAGTCAGATGCATTTATCCTCTACATGAGACATGTTTGAGCAATGGGCATTCACCCCACAACTGAGAGCAACCTCCAATGAAATACACAGAGGCAGGCAAAAAAAACCAGACCTATAGGAAAAAGGATGTCAGCACCGCTATGCACATCCGTTTCGATTCCGGTCCGTATTGCACATGCATGCAATCCACTCAGTTGTCAGAGTGGCGATATGCCTTGACGGCGTTTTTTTCCCTCCTTCCTTTTTCATTCTATGAGTCTCGTTAGCTTTATCTCTATGCTCGTCGTCGTCGTCGTCGTCGTTGTGCAAGTCGTCGTTCAAGGCGCTCTTTTTAGCTCTATGGTGCGATGATGATTAGCCCCTGCAGTGCGCAACATGCTATTATTATGACTGTTTCACTGATTGTGTGTTTATGCTGTTTAATGTGTTGTTTTTATTTTCAGTGGTTTCGGACGCAGAAATTTATTTCGGCTGAGTGTGATCTAACAGTCACAGCCAGCTTAAGAAGGATGTGCTGAAGCAATGAATTGTATTATTGAGCTGTTTGAGCTGGAACAACTTTTTGCAGAAATAGTAGAGAAGTGAAGCTATGAAGAGGATTTCACCTTGTTCCGTTTTGAGAACTGTGATTTTTAGTGTATGATTATACCGTATGCATAATGTATGATAACGTATGATAATGTTTGCACTATCGTACAAATAAGGTTTCCGTTACACCTATGAATACAATGCATTGGTTTTCTTTGCATGAAAGTATATTATAATTTTTGGTCATAGTAGGCTGCGATTAAAATAATCCAATTTCCTATGATTGACAGGTGCGTCTATGACGAAGTGGCAGTATATTCGTGATTTGTCCCACGAGCAAATGCCACAAAAAACATGTCAATCGCTATGGTAGTGTCCCGGTGGATGTCAAAAGGGTTATAGACCAATAAATTAGAGGACAACTATCTTCAAAGGTGGCTCCAAGTTGTCTGATATCAACTCGGATGCCGAGGCTATCGCTGCAATCCAAAGGAGAATTTGGGGAATCTAGTGCGTTCAATGAGGCATAAAGCGAAGGAATATGGGATCAGCGACTTTACCGCACAAAAGATCGTAAAGGCAGATTTCGGGGTGAAGTCGAGGGCACGAAAAACAAATACTCACATGATTACCAAACGCATCCGGAAGCTACGAGTCGAGCGCTGTAAGAAAATCGTGAACTTCCTCAAGCGAAAAAAAAAATCCAGTAATCCTGTTCGAGAGCATATTTAACGTCGATCTTTAAGTTTAAGAAGATTTAAGTAAGTATGTTCTTCATGGATTTAGAGCAGGACTATCGGAAGCAAAATGTTGTATTTCAAAAAGATGAGGCTCCATGCCACGTCTTGAAACGCACTCAGAAGTGGTTATAGGAACATCTGCCGTTCTGAGCGAAGCATATGTGGTCGCCATCTTGCTCCGATCTTAATTTGCTATGCTAAGTCCTCATAAAGGTCTGTCCTAAACGTAACCCGAGTACAGCAATCCTCAGACAAACATTGACCCGTACCTGTATAGAAATGGATTCAGGCTACATTATTAGGACCCACTGTAACTGTTGCGGAAGTATGTGAAGGCCGTAACTTCAGCAAGCGGAAATTTGATCGATGATTGACATATAGCGAAACTGGATGTGTGTTAAACGTCAGTGTGTATGGCTATATTTCGATCGAAGTGAGGTTTGCACTGACAGTAAGTTTGGGTATCGATTCCAACGTAGGTTTAAAAACGAATTCGATAATAGTTAAAGACTCTCAAAAACATCCCCTTTTGAATAAATAAAAATAATATCGAAGCCGACATTTTTTGGAATTATTTCATGTTGACATTGCTAAATGGTGCAAACATTATCACGCATACGGTATTCTCTTTTACCTTAGCAAACCATTGACGTAAGCAATCCATGAGACTATGATGGCAGTATTTGCAGTATATTTCAGCGCACTGTTTACCAATACCTTGTGAAGTTTTAAGTAACGTTCTTGCACAGAAAAAAAGCGATTTTGAAAATTAAAACGGACCGTGAACTAGTTCATGCATTCAAAATGTTGGCCTTTCAACGTTATTTAGTTCATGAATACGTGATTCAGTTCACGGTGTATTTTTATTTGTTCTCGAATTCATGACTGAAGTTCACGGTTCTGGACACGTTTTTTCCATGTGGGTCAGAAGGTGAACGTGCAGCTTTGCATTGCAGATTAAGCAGTTTCAACAAGCCTTTCAAAGTTGAATTGTCAACACGATCGTCCACAGTTAAATTGCATCACTGTCAATAAGCTGTAACATTTCGACCTTTCGTTTGTTTCAACAAAATTTTGGGTAAAATGACCTCAGCGTGTATTGTTTACACTGCGTGAGTTTCATTGTGAAATGTGTCGTAGTTTCGGAAATAGAGTCGGAGGAACAGCAAGTGCGCGAGAACATTTTGCACACGCACCTCGACAACCCACTTCTTTCACACCGAGCCATCGGAAAGATGTTGAGAATTTACCAGTCTAAAGTGTTTCATGTTATGAAACGTTTCGGAGAACGTTTAACTGTCGATCGGAAGAAGTGTTCCGTACTGTGTGAAGGATCACAAGCGAGTGGTAGCTGCCTTTAAACGCAAACCCAACTGTTCTGTTCGGGACTAGGGGTGAGACAGCTCTACTCTGAGTTGCTTTGATGCACCGAGTAACTCTCGAGTAACTCCATGTAGCTAAAAAATTAAATAATCTTCATCAATTTGTATCGGTTGTCAAGGTTTCAAAAAGTTTGATTTCCAATCTGTTTGATAGTAGACATTTCGCTAATGGCAATAGAAGATAGAACAACGGCAACCCTTTTTCCCATGACTATGAGGGTTCTAGGAATATTTAGTATGTGATACGTGATACGGATGGCTTTACTGAAGTCTAATAATCAGGTTTGATATCGGCTTTTATAGAATGGTAATTTGCTAAATATCGATTCTAAGAAGCTTGAAGGTTAGCTCGGAGTGCAACGGGTTGTCTCTTCTCCTGCCCTTGTTCCCTTGCATCAGTTCATAGACCTGTCTGGGGGAATGACGCTATGATAGCAAATAGCAGGTCAAGTCGAAACTGGTGGGTTTATTCAAAGCATGATTCGAGACATGAAGATAACTTTTTCTCAAAAAAGGTGAATTCTTACACTAATATCAGTAAAAACGATATCAATTTGTACGAGCAGATATGTAGTATGAGCAAACAAAAGTAATTTTGAAAATTAAAGTAAAATTGAGAAATTAAAAACATTGAAAATTGAAATTAAAAACATTGAAAAATCATATACTACCAAGCGGTTTGTCCGACAACTGCTGTACAAAAACAGAGAGAAAACAAATGACAGTTTTTGCTTGCTGAGCAACGTGAGTTACTCGAGGTACCTCAAAATCAACTCTGAAATTGCTCGAGATGAGAAGCTGTCTTGCCCCTTGGTTCGGGATGACGCGAAAAAGCTGCACTTGACCAAACAGCAAGTGTCAAAGTTCCCCAAGAATTTCATGATTTGGCAGGAGATTTGCTCGTGTAGTAAACGGAGCAAGCCTTTAGTGGCAAATTCAACTGTAAATGGTCAAGTATACATGAATGAATGCCTGAAAAAACGACAGCTTCCGTGTCTCAAAACACACAACGTTCCTACAATGTTTTGGTCAGACCTAGCCTCTTGTCACTACTCCAAGGATGTTCTGGAGTGGTACAAGTTGAATGGTGTCAATTTCGTGCCGAAGGTCTTAATCCCCCAACTCTCCAGAGTTGTGGCCAATTGAAGATAATAGGCTATAATTAAACACATACTTCGTAAGCATCCTAACGTTGTCACTACAGAACAGGAAATGTTGAAGTCATGGTTGAAAGGAGTTGAAGCAGATTTATTTTCACCTAAGCAGAGTTTCTTGAGAAGTTGTTCATATTTTTCTCGTTTGTTTTTGAACTCATGATGAAACTGCTTTTATTATATTGTTTAATTACTCTATTCGTTAAGGCTATGTGTTTTATCATTTGTAAGCAGGACATTATTTTTTCGCAGGCACCAAAAATAAACAACTACTAAACACCAATACAAGAAGAGCTCGAATTCAATTTCTAAAGCATTATTTATACAGCATAACTTTAAGTTGAAGAAAAATTATTGATCATCTAAAATGTCAAACACTTCAGAGACTTTTGTACGCCATTAAAACGACTTTTATTTTAATTGAAGTTTACTTTGATGAATATTGGTTTAGACCACAGCTCTTATTCAACTATATATAACGTATAATTTCCAATGCTAATTAGAAGGTGGCTTCTGAGGCATAAACTGTAATTCAACTAATTGTTGAGAAGTCGTGTAAAAGTCTATTCAGACATCTGTATAAAGCTTTTGCATTTTTTTTTCTTCAGCATAGTTGGATTAAATGAATAGCGAAGTACAGTAGAGCTATTTTTCAACTCTATATCAGGTTTTATTAGCTAATTTACATTTCGCCTGTTTGAATATAGTTATATAATATTACCTTGACCAAACAGCAAGTGTCAAAGCTTGAATTAATATAAATATTAGACATGAAAACTTGGTTGTTCCGCTCATATGTTAGCCAGATGTTTTATTCAGCTATGAAAGTCGTAATTCAGCTTTAATAGAGATTGTATGCTTATTTACTACTTTAGTTTGTTTGTTGGAATAAGACACGACTGCATAGTTGACGCAGACTACAGATGCACGTTCATAGAAAAATAAATGGTTTTTGTTCAAGTACGTTTATCAATAAATGCAACAAGAATTCCTTGATATGACCACTCCCATTCTCAATTACTCAAGCGGTAGTAGAATCGAGACTATACCTTCGTAACATACGAATCTGACCTTGACGTCAATGCCTTGGTAATGGACGATTTCAGAGCATCTAAACAGAGGTATGAGAATCCACATGAACATACGCCCAAATTAATCTGAACACCTTCAAATCACTGTTACTTTTGAAATATTGCAAGTATTATTTTTGGAACATCTGACGGTCGAGAGGAAATCAAGAAGTGATAAAATGAAAACCTGAATCTCTCTGTAACGGTATAATAGGAATGTCACTTTGTTTTGTCAAATTATCAAAACAGCGTTTGAAGCTGAAGTCGCATGAAGTAAAATCGCAACGATAATAGAGCTTTACAGCAAAATCATGGACTCGACGCTTGTACTGCAAATATCTGACAAAGTAATTATGCGTTGTTCTCTTTTCTGCTATGGCAAAAATGCTACAGCTGAGTTCTTACATTAAAACACCACAAAGAAAAACCTTTGTTCTGACCTGATTTGGCAGCATACCTTTATATTTAA
>JASCZW010008838.1:0-47055 GCA_034211315.2 Aedes japonicus
TTTAGAAATATATCTGCAGCAGTAAACCCTTTTCAAAGGAACGTTTTAAAAAGCAAAATCGATTTGCTAGAATTTTCGCAATTTTTGGTTACAACAATAAAATACGATGGAAACTTAAATACACTTTCCTACTGCTGGATGGTTGCATGCATCGAGTGTTTGAAAATTCTTAATCACCAGTTGGCAACACTGTCTCTATAATTGAATGACCTTGTAAGACTGTTCATCATACAGTATTATTGTTTACATGTATGAACAAGTATAGTTATTGTTAACGTAATGTAGGTGTGAGTTTTTGAAATGCGTGGATTTTTGACGTAGGACTACGTCATTGTTTTCAATATAGGGTTACGTTGCGATTACGAAATTTGGAGCATCTGAAATATGCTTGTCGTTACAGGATTGATTTCTGTTTTCCATTTATCAATCGGGACATTTTCTAGCTTCGATAAAAATAATTAAAACTATTGATTTCTCCAACATTTCAACTATTGAATTTAAAGAAAATATAAGGTGATGTCTTATAATGTCGATTTTTTAGAGTAAAATTACTAAATGCACTGTACTTTTCGATCACAGAGTTCAAATTTAATTAAAGAACGTCTCATACGTGTCAGTGTTTCCCTCTCGTTCTGCTTTCTCGCGATTGCGCCAGCCGTAACTATTCATAGCTCTTGCCAGCTTGCTGGCGTTGCGGCAAGGCAAACGTGCCAGCGTGTGTGCGCACTGTCCGCTCGACCCGTGTGCCGTCGCAATGGGTCGTAAGCTTAACACGTGGTGACTAACCCGCCGGTGGCATCAGCTCCCACAAGCACACCAGGCTGCTCAAGCGGCAACGGCATGACGACGCCGATTCATCGGATCCCAGTGCCCGATTACTAGCGAGCAATCGGTTTGCTGCGCTCCAGTACAGGAGGTACCGATGAAAGTGTAATTCACCGCTTTTCACCACGTCCGAAAACATTGCTGCACTCAAACCTGAGCTTGCAGCGAATTAAGCAATCCGCTGTTTAAGCTGTGCAGTACGGAGCACAAAGATAATGTGCTCGGCTGAAGCTGAGTACCGTGCTGCTGCGCTCATCTGGTCGCCAAGCAACACGAGTTTTATACTCGATGATGTTCCGGAAACAAGCCAATGAAGGTGATTCTGCGTGGCCTCCCAGATTACACTCCGGAATACGTCTTTGCCGAGCTGCAGGCGGCGTCATTGAAACCTTTGAGGTGTTCGCCATCAGACGCCAGCAGCAAGGAAACCACCGGGACCAACTTTATCTGGTCCATTTGCAGAAGGGTTCCATCACGATGCGACGACCTCGAAGAAAATTCGGGCCATCTCAACATCATCATCGAATGGGACCGGTACCGCCCAAAACAACATGACGTGACACAGTGCGGTAAGTGTCTGGCGTTTGGTCATGGGACCCGAAACTGCCACACGCAAACCCCGGTGTGGAAAGTGTGCCCGGAGCGCACACCACCATGGATTGTGCCCCGGTGGATGAAGGTGCCTTATCAAAGTGCGCCAACTGTGGTGCTAACCACGAAGGCAGCAACCGAGCCTGCCCCAAACAGGCGGAGTATTTGGCCATCCGCGAGCAGGCGTCAACAGAATCTCGACCGGTCAGCGCCGCCCGCCACCTCGAATGGATGAGAGCTTTCCCGGCGCTCCGGTACCAAGTGCCGAATCTACCACCAGTTCCGATTGAACCATCGCCAAACAAACCGCCCGCCAGCATCCGTTCAGCAACGATTCGCGGCTGCCGCCGCCACCCCCAACCCAGCTCCTCCTCCAGGCTGGAGCAATTCGAATCGCAGTACCTCCGCAACCACGCGTCGATGGACAGCTCTACGACTCGGAACAAATGGTCGAGTTCGTCAAGAACTCTACCGCCAACTACGTTCTTGCCGCTCCAAGGAGAACAGCTCAAAGCCGCCACATCCGTGACGATGAAGTTTCCTGTGCAAGCATGGACCGTAAACGCACCATCAGCATCGCGAATCGGAATGCTTGTTCCATCCGGAACAAAATTATAGAGCGGTGACTTCCTCAACAGGAAGGCCATCGACATCGCCATCGTCACCGAGACACATCTCAAGCCGGAACTAAACATTTTCATCCCTGGATATCAGATTGTACGACTTGATCGTAGTGGCTCTACTGGAGGAGGAGTTGCGATCGCCCCTGCGCTACAACATCAACTGCCAACTACTTCGAGCTTCCAGCTGCAGTCCATCGAAGCCATCGGAGTCGGATCTGAAACTGCTGTCGGCCCAATCACCATCATCGCGGCTTACTGTCCCAAGCAAGCCAGCACCGCTAACGGAACAACAACGATCCTTCGGAACGACATTCGCAAGCTCACTCGGAGGCAGGGACAATTTATCATCGCCGGCGACCTAAACGCGAAACACGAAACCTGGGGGAACACCCGGCGGAACCGGAACGGAATAATTCTGCGAGGAAGACCTGGAAGAGGACATTACACCGTCCTGGGCCCGGATACTCCCACCCGGTTGAGCAGATCCGGGGTCCATTCAACAATCGACATCTTCCTCACCAACATGGGAAACAACATCGCCCAGCCGATCGCGCACCAGGAGCTCAGCTCGGACCACTATCCGGTGGTGGCCGAAGTTGGCTCCTCGGTCAGCCGGCATCGTATTACCAGACGGAACTACCATCGCGCCAGTTGGGAGAGGTTCCGACAACACGTTGACGACAACATCGATTTCGATATGCACCTTGAGACGGTTGATGACATCGAACGGCAGCTGCAGGACATCGAGCAAGCGATCTCCGAGGCCCGGGATCAACATGTACCGGTAATAGATCAGGTGAGTGACTCTGTACCCATTGATAGACCCACCAAAGAACTGATTCAATTGCGCAACGCTACCCGACGGCAATACCAGCGAACTGGTTTGCCTACCTTAAAAGTCATTGCAATCGGATGACTAAAATTATTAAGGCCAGAATGGTGGACCTCAGAAACAACAATTTTTCCGACAAGATCCGCTCTCTCCCAGATTATGCAAAGCCGTTCTGGAAGTTGACAAAAATCTTAAAAACTAAGCCAAGACCCATTCCACCGTTGATCCCACTTGACAGCAATCGCTCCACGGATCGCTTAATTACTCCTGCAGAGAAGGCTGTTGAGATAGGTCAACACTTCGTCAGCTCCCACAATCTTGGACTAAACATCGTCCAGTCCACACGACGCTGCCGTTAGCGAGCTTATTAACAATATCCATCAAAGTCCCAATGACTTCTCGGAAGAGTTGGAAATCTCAGCTGACGAATTGTTGACCTATATCAAAGCGTCTAAGAACATGAAGGCCCCAGGTTTCGATAACATCTTGAACTTGGAGCTCAAACGTTGAGCCCCAGTTCTATAACCATCTGGCGATGGTTTTCAGCCAATGCCTGCGACTTAGCTACTTCCCCTCGTGTTGGAAGTCAGCTAAAGTCATACCCATCCGGAAACCTGGGAAAGATCCTTCGTGTTCCAAAGCTATAGACCAATCAGCCTTCTCTCAGGAGTATCTAAGCTGTTTGAGAAAGCAATCCACCGTCGGCTTCTTTCATCTGCCGACGAGCTGAACTATCTTGCTTGACGAACAATTTGGCTTCCGACGTGGTCGGTCGACAATTCACCAACTTAATCGAGTCAGTAACATCCTCAGACGGAACAAGTCTGTTTCAAAATCATCTGCCATGGCACTTCTCGACATCGAGAAGGCCTTTGATAACGTGTGGCACGATGGCTTGGTGTACAAGCTGCATCGATACAATCTTCCCATCTTCCTGGTGAAGATAATTAAAAATTATCTGTCGGACAGAACATTCCGTGTTTCGCTGCAAGGTGCAGTTTCCGATGCACAGGAGATTTCCGCCGGTGTTCCGCAGGGAAGTATACTAGGTCCACTTCTGTTCAACCTATTCACCTCGGACATACCCCGCTCCCTGAAAATGGATCTCTGTCGTTGTTCGCCGATGATACCGCAGTCGTCCACAATGGTAGGGTAACAGAGCGCTTACAGCGAAACTGCAGCGAAGCCTGAATGTTCTGTCTGAATACTTCACCGAATGGAAGATCTGTATCAATGCGGCGAAGACCCAGGTCATCCTATTTCCACACTCCAACTCTCCCAGACTTGTTCCGCCTGAGGATTGTAAAATAAGCCTAAACAACACAACGGTGGAATGGGCCAAATCAGCTGTCTATCTTGGCGTTACCATAGACAGCAAGCTTATTTTCAGGGAGCAGGTTGACAAAACGGTCACAAAGTGTAACGTTCTGTTGAAGCTACTGTACCCATTGATCAACAGAAGGTCTACATTATCCCTGAAAAACAAGCTAGCTGTCTACAAGCAAATCATACTTCCAGTCATCGAGTACGGCATGCCAATCTGGGAGAGCTGCGCAAAACACATCACCTGAAACTTCAGCGTGTCCAAAATAAGTTCCTCAGGATGATCCTGAACACCCCTCCGAGGACAAGAACATCTGAGGTCCACCGTCTGGCCGAGATAAAAATGCTCGACGATCGCTTTAGTGAGTCTATCAATCGGTACAGGGCACGCTGCCTGACATCGGATCACCAGATCATCCGGAATCTGGTTCCCCACCCTAGGATTTTCAAATTGTAGTTTTAGTTGTAGATTAGGTAGGTTATCAAATTTTAACAAACAATGCCCCAAGGAGCTGAACAGAAAATTATCATGTAAAACACATAACACATTTAAACACACCAAACACATAAAACATTAAACAAAGCTGAAGAGCCCAATGGGCTAAAACACTTAATAATGTAAAAAATAGTATGTAAGACAAACAAGTGGAAATATAAAACATGTTAAGTAAAAAAAACAAATTAATTGTACACTAGACGGATGATTTTCTCAACAGAAATATGCCTAATTTGCTTGCCACTAACAGCAACTAATCCGGTATGCATAACTAGGAACAATGGCGAACTCCACCACAGGTGGTCACATGATGTGTTGCAGTTTGGCTCGAATTATCCCTTCTAGACTTTCGTTCGTTTGTTGTTCAACGTTCTTTGTGGTATAATCGGGGACGCGACGTTTAATGATTGCCATATTCAGCCGTGATGCGGTAACTGAATTTAACAACAGCACAATAGAAAAATTCAACCCAACTCTTTAGTTAGTAAACTGATTTGGTCGTCCTGATAAGGACGGATTTGAATTGACAGGGGAGAAATAGTTTGCGATTCCACTTGGGCTTTCTTTCTTCGTTCGGCTCCTCGTTGTTGCGGATGGCCAGCTGCAGGTGACGTGGGATGATTTTGGTCTTCTTCTTTTCACGAGCGGCGTTTCCTACCAACGTGCTCGTCGAACACGTCTGTCGCATACGGATGCACAGCGAGAACTGATTATTGGTGTTCGGTCGTTCCCACGTGTTCCATAATTGCTGGCAAGGTTACTGTGGCAGTATGAACCAATCAGAGCGTAGCGCAAATATGATGTCATTTTCGACCAATAGCTTTGTGCGTTCAGAAATTTGTGTGTGGGACGGGGAAAAGTTATTTTGAAGAAGAAGAAGACATTTGTTACTCGTTTCCTATGACCTTGCTAGGAAAACACATTTTTCAACCTGTTGATATGCAAATTTGTATGGGAGCAAAAGAAGGTCATTTTCAAATGAAAAAGTTGAACTACTTATACTAATTGAACTTCATTC
This sequence comes from Aedes japonicus, assembly GCA_034211315.2. Taxonomy (NCBI): domain Eukaryota; kingdom Metazoa; phylum Arthropoda; class Insecta; order Diptera; family Culicidae; genus Aedes; species Aedes japonicus. The sequence goes on from JASCZW010008838.1 coordinate 5,709, forward strand.
AAATTTTGATGCAAAAAATTTGTGAGGTCTTCTTGATAAAATGATGCATGAATGAAGTCATTCTGTTCAGTCGAACGAGAGTTATAAGCGTTCAAAAACCTTTCACTTTTGCGTAACGCTCTCATTTTTCAAAATTTTGAAACGGCGCCCGGTATAGAAAAGAAAAACGTAGTCCTACGTTAAAAACAACTTGTTAAAGAAGTAACGTAGAATGAATAACTCGTTAAAATACCTCGTAAGTAGAGAAGTAGGGTATGTGTCCCTTAACTCAGCCTATTATGCAATGATCGATTACATTTTTTATTATAACTCATAAAGTATTCAAGCTGTAAGCAAGATTCAACTAGTCAAACACTTGCAAAGATAAGTTTGATCAGACTTTTGGTAGCATGTATCACGAAAAGTTACACAACTATTTTTTATAAAATCAGAAACATTCGAGGGATATGGATTTAATGTCGGTCTGTGGGCACCATATTGGGTCTATTTGTGGATGTAAATTCGTCCCATTCCATGAATTTATTACTAAATGCAGTCTTTGTATGTTTTGTTTTTTCTAATTTTATGAATTAAGGTATTGCTTGCTCGATTCGATTTACTTAATAAAACGATTCACCAATCAAACTTAAGTAAAACTTCTTCGAAAGTGTTGTTGATATATGATTTATCAAAAATTCAATAAAGAATACATTATAATTCACTAGCCAAAGATTTTGATCCTTCGGTTTGTGTTAAGATGAGCCACTTGAATAAAAACAACCGCAAACTTATGCATTTCCACTTGGAAATTTACCAATAACAACCTTTTTACTACGTTATTGATACAACAGGCCATAGTTGGGAACATACAAATAAATATGTCCCTAACATTGGATCTACGATTTTCTTGTAAAATCATTATTATTTTAGCTATGTGACTAGTAAGTTTGTAACGTGTAATTATTTTCTGCACATCCAGACTACTATACTTGCTTTATCGATTCAATTAGGCCAAATCTAGATCACTTGAAGATCGTGTAGATCATCTGTTCAGCTTAACCAGTGAAATCATGATGCCCCAAAAGGTCAAGAAATCGAAAATTACACGAAAGTGAACAACTATTAGGTGATTAATATTGTCTCGATTGCTTCGGATTACATCGATCATCCTAATAGCAACATCACTTTGTAGATTTTCGCCAAATTAATGACGCATTTGGTACATAGGCCGAATGAAGGAGCTAGGCTAACATTACATCACCTTACCCTATGTGTTTTAGAATAAGAACAATTCGAACGATGATGGAGCATTCGAACCATTATTGAATGGAGCGAACATCCGATTGCCGGTGCATTCAAGGGAGATGAATCCAAACGTACACGCCACTAATATTGTCATTCTCCATCCGTTGGACCGCCATCAGCCATGGCAAGAGTGAGCGGTTACATTTAGTCATTAGTCAAAATTCAAGAAACCCGTAATCCCTTTACGAGCCGGCCTTCTTTTGGTCCGCTTCGGCATCGTGTGTGGCGCTCGGCCGGTCGCATCTTGTGGTGTCGCCTGTTATTATAACGATCGAATGAAGTGCTCCACCCTCTGCTCTTCAGCGATGGAAAATAATCTAAACAAAAGACACTTCTCGTTTTTCGAGTTCCCTCACTGCTGGAGATGAACTCCACTCGAGCTGGGTGGAAATAAAGTAATTTGAGTTATGCCTAGTCGTCTCACGCGAAACTTTAGCCTTTAGACGATTTGGATTCTGTTTTGGAATGCGCAAAAAAGGGGACGATATAATTTAACAGCGGATGACAATTTTGTAACCAAACTTACGTAATATGGAATGCTGCATGCTGTCGTCGGTTTTTTCGAATGTAAATGAAGACTAAATCGAACTGAAGACCTTTTGGCTAACTTACTTCTTAAATCCTTAAACAAGCAATACCAAAATGTATTCGGTTCCCCCTTTGTTTTGTCTCGGTCGAAATTTTGGCTTTAATGTTCGAAAGTTCAGTTCGGTTGCCTGCCTCTGTTTCTCGGAGCCAAGTCAAGCGAAAAGTAAACTTTAATTTCCGCTCGATTCAGTTTTTCGCGAATCGACTGAAATGTAAAATTTTGGGCTCAAATTTAGCGCGACCGATAAGTTTCAGCTTATGTGCGACGCCGGAGGCTGTAGCATTTCACACGCTGAAGCACGTTTTGCATAGAGCATCGAATCGGTTCATAATGTGGCAATTAGAAAGCTCAATCGGTGTTGACCCGATTATGTGCCAAATATTTGAGCTTCAGCGGTGTTTATAAGCTTCCGCTGTTTAAATTGAAACCAGTACAGGAAATCGTTATACGAGCATGGTGATATTTAAAACAGCAATAAACCGTTCAGGTCAACATTTGACATGCTTGATCATTGAATGCCAACATGCATGCTCATCGACTGACTCCTTGTTTCAGTAATTAATTTCAATAAAAATCAGCTGCGACGAAACTTTCAACCAGATACCGATGAACAACCGTTTGTGCACGTATCACCCGTTATTGCACTTGAAGCCTACGTACTCGTCAGCAGTTGACTGGTTTTTTTTTATCCCATTCGTTCAAAAGGAATTTTCAACTCACATCAGAACATGGCACCGGGCAGAAGTCAAGTTCAATTAATTGAACTAAATTATTGATTTTTATGGCGTTTGCTTTTTCCAGCAGGAAGCCGTTCCGATGTGATGGGGGAATGTCACCCGCTTTAGTCGCAACTGCTACCGAACCACAGTGGATCGGATCGACCGGAAATGAAAGCCCGTTCTCCAGTTCCCGGACGACACTCTCAAGTAAACCAAGTAAGCCGAGCGAAGATCAATTAACGGAGGAAGTTTGACTGTGATTCGGAATGTCAATTATCCTGCATGTAGTGAACATATAGGTATGTACGGACTTTGGTTTATAAAACAATGATGCTACATCCTGTTTGTCGACGAGAGCAGTTGCAATGAAGAGAATCGATTTTTTGTTTGAAATACGGGAACGGCGTGCGAACTCCCGGTTGTGTAAGATGTGGCTGTTGCGAGTTATTTGACTTACTGATGTTCGGTTTAATCATCTTGTTATTAGCTTTTGCGATAGAGAGTAGGCGGTGTTTGTAGCAAGATTGACGTTCATTTTTTCCGCTGTATTTTCCGATATTACAAAACAATTATTATCGGAGTAACTCAAGTTTGACCTTTAACTGGAACTGTATCTACAGCAATACCATGTCGGTTATGGAACTGGTCCGTGGTGGAACTGGTTTACGACGAGAAGTTTGCCGAAAAGCCGTGTTTATAGGATACCGGGTAGCCAGAGTGCCCGGAGAGATTTTCCCGAGTCCTGGAGCGATGCCGAAAATTGAGTTTGGTAGAAAGATGCAAGCCAGTTGAGCCAAGAATGGCTACGGTGGAGTAAATTTTGAACAAACATTCGCCAGAGCAGGTGGGTATTCTGAAGAAACGAAAAGGTAGTGACGATGTTAGTGGCTAGGAGGGGTAAGTTCGAGAAACGATGCTATTTTGGCTCATCTGAAATGCCATATGGGCAAGCAGGGCGAGTTTGGATAGGCATTATTTAGATTCCTTGGGAGAATCAGAACGCCAACCAGTCGGATCCTGCAACGGATTTTCTGACAATTGAGATGTGTAAGTGCACGCGGAGCGACACAGGTTATTGTTAGCATTTGTGTCCCCTGAATTATATGAACTATATTAAATGATCACACCACTTATCAAGGTGAATCCTGATCCATCGAGCCCTACCCTACTTATATACAAAAACCTCCTTCCTGTGACCTTTGTGAGGATTTGTCAGGCTCTCTAACAGGCCCTTGAGTTGGTAAAGGGACTCTCCCACTTCAGCACGCGGCCAGTCAAGTCCACTGTCACGTGATCGACCGTCAGTGATAACTGGTTTGCAAACGACTAAAATATTTACCTGCACTTAGTAATTCAGAAAAAGCACCAAAAAATGAAAAAAGTGCCACTAAGTTATTAAGGCCTGTGCCAACAAATAATGTGTGATCAGCATTAAAAAATTAGGAATGAGCAATAAAAGATGAGAAAAGATCTTCGGATAATCTAATTGTGACCGGTAAATCTATCAAATAAAGCAACAGCTATTAGTATATGTGCAATTAAATATGGCAGTATTTCCGCCAAATTATGTAATTTGAGCACTAAACTATTCGCATATGTCTTTTAATTTCGTTGGATTTTCCCCATAAAAACAGTAAAATGAGCAATGGATAAATAAATATCCATTTGCTCATTTCCTGTTTTTAATAAGGAAAATCAACAAAATAAAGAGACATATAACGAATCGTTAGTGCTCAAATTATAATTTGGCGGAATACTGTATTTAATTGCACATATAATAGCTGTTGCTGACGGATTACCGGTGCAATTAGATCTCGAGATCTTGTCATCTTTGTGCATCATTCTGAATTGTTGGCTGATCGCATTATAATTGATGGCACTTTTCATTTTTGCTTGCTCAAATCTCTACTTTTAATTGATGATTAGTTATGCTGCCGTTTGCGCAAACCATCGAGGCGGTGCATAACAGCTGCTGAAAAACACTCCATTCACCTTAGCTACCACAAAGCCTTCGTATCAGGTAGACACAACCTCCTGAAGCGGGTAGTAACCTGTCATCCATAATGCCGCCACATTGGACATATCCGCAACCTAGCTTACGTTACCTTCAGGGTAGAAACATCCGTTCGCCGACTCGTGAACTGTTGTTAGGCTGCCTCACAGTGCTTCGGGTTTAGTTGGGTTATATGCATTGTGTATCAAATTTATTTCCTTTTAGGTCTTTGCACTCCCAGGACATGTGTCCGTTTTCAAGGCTTCTGAAACATTTATTTGGCGCTTAGTGGGCATATCGAGCTCCCATTTTAAGCTTGGCCACTTTTTGAGCCACCAACAGCCTTGACGTGGCTTCTTTTTTCCTACCACTCTAAGGGTCGTTGTCTGGATCTTCTTTTGAATTAAACCCACCGTGCTTGACCCTGCATTATTGCTAAATGAATCAGAAGAGCAGAGAATCGAAGAAAAACAGAACAACAAAAACCAAACAATATCACAGTGAAGAGTAACAGCTGTTTGGCCGTATACTGGATTTCATGTAAGCCAATAGGTTTTATGAAGGTTGTCATAACATTTTTCACTGAAACATTTTCAAAATATTTATGGTCTTTCAAAGGTTTTATTATCTTGTTTTGACAACCGTCTATAGAGTAGGCTACTTTGTACAAATTTCAGCTTTAATGAAGCTCAGAGGAGGTGTTGGTAGACAAATAGTTTTGAATGTAGTTTTATCAACAAAGCCGGGAGGAATACTATACGACTGGAATCTACTAAAACTATTACTTGGTAATGCTCTGATCCTTTGTTCGGCTAGTAAAGGGTGTTCCGATCAAAATTTGGTCAAACAGTAATGTGTGTGAGTCGATCAAATGTTTTTTTTTAATAAGTCAAATTCTTTTTCTTTTTCAAGTTCAGGTAATACATAATATAGGAGAAATATTCAGCTAAGCTTCTATTTATCGAATGCGAATTTTCGGGTCTTTCGTTAACACCTGTCATAAGATTTTATACAGTCTCCTTGTCCACTTTATTCGCCGCAGCACATCAGTTTGCCTGAACTGTTTCTCGATCACAACAGCTTTTTGAGTCTTCTTAAGATTCCGCTTGACGGTTGCCCAATATTGTTCGGTTAGGTGGAGCTCTGGCGTGGTGGGAGGGCGATCAGGATTGCCAACAGGATTGGCTTGCCAGTCTTGTCCTGATTTCTACATTCAAAATGAATATTAGTTTAAACTTCGATTTTTTCGAAGGTAGAACTAACGAATCCATGTTGTTTTCTGCAACGAGGCTGATTTGCTGTTTTTATGATTATACCTTCGTTATTAATGACAAACGCGCAACTGTCAAAAGCACGAAGCATTTGTTGATACAGTTAGAACATTCGTGCATTGTTCGAAAGAATACAAAGAGCTAATAAATATTTCGTCACAAATTGAAAAGAAACGTCTCTCTGGTGGTTACTATATCGACTTGAAATGTAATTGAAAAAAGCACAACCATGTGGAGTTCAGCGTTGTTCTTCTCAATGTTTTCGACATGGGATACGATTTTCACTAGGCTATGTTGACTCGTGAGAAGTGACTTGATTAATGAGTATGAAGTTCTAACTCTCAACAGTTTGGTTTGGGATAAATTATTGGCAACAGCCATTGGCTGGTCTTCACGAAATTCATTTCGTGCAGTATAAAGGGTGTCCACAGTTAAATTGCATCACTTTAAACTCGTCCTCAAAAACAAGCCTCTCAACTGATTGTCATGTAATATTCAGGGAATTCAATACTATGTTTACACTTGGTTTAAGTATTTTTAATTCACTGTATTTCTTTACCAAATCCAAAAACCCGAACTTTCTCCTTAATACCACGCATAAGATTTTGTACAACGCTTGAACCGACATTTTTTCCGCTTTCAACTACAACTTCAACATTTCCTGTTCTGTAGTGACAACTTTAGGATGTTAAGAAGTTCGTGCTCATTCCAGCCCAATGTTTTGCAATTGGTTGCTACTCTGGAGTTTGCAGATTAAGTTCCTTCGAGATGACACCATTCGACTTGCACCACTCCAGAACATCTGCAGTGACAGAGGCTGCTCCAGCGAAAATGTAGGAACGTTGCGTGTTTTCGTCGTTTTCAGGCATTCATTGATGTCATTGTGACCATTTTCAGTTGCACGTTCTCCGCAAAGAATTATAAATAACGACAATTATGTAAATTTGCGTTGCTTACGAAGTTCGTGCCTAGTCTATCGCCTAGTACATACTAGTTGCCGGGAATTTGTTTAAAGTCCACTTTACGTGTGTTTCATCGTCCATTATGCAGCAGTGCGGTTTCGTCAACATTTGTGCGTACAGTTTACGCGCACGTGTTTTAGCTGTCCTATTCTGTTTTTCATTTCGGTGTGGAGGTTTCTGAACTTTGGATGCACGGAGCCCGGCTCGTTTCTTGGCTTTCTGCATGAAACTTTTGGCCAAGTGCAGCTTTTTTGCGACATCTCGGAACAGTTGGGTTTGCGTTTAAAGGCAGCAGCCATTCGCTTGTGATCCTTCACACAGTACGGAACACTTTTTCTACCACTCACCTTCCTCCGATCGACAGTTAAACGTTCCCCGAAACGTTTTATGACACGAGACACTATAGACTGGTGATTGTCGAGATGCGTGTGCAAAATGTTCTCGCGCACTTGCTGTTCCTTCGACTCCATTTTCGTAACTACGGCACATTTCACAATAAAACTCACGCAGTGTTAACAATACACGCTGAGGTCGTTTCCCCCAAAATTTCGTTGAAATAAACCCAAAGGGCGAAATGTTACAGCTTATTGTAATTGATGCAATTTAACTGTGGAAACCCTTTACATTAAGGTGTAAATATATCGTTTTACAAGATAAAAAGTAATATGAATGTTTCACACAATATACGAGACAAATCCGGAGCAATTTGCGATAAGGACGAACATGCAGAATGTTAACAGAAGGCGAATGATGATTGTAATATTGCAAGTAGAATTTCAAATCGTAATTTACAAATTAATCGTTATCTAGCATACGCACAGAGAATAAAGCTAGCTCCTGATTCAAATAAAATACTGATAGGAATTCGTTTCAATGTGCTTGATTACGCCTTTTTCAATGTTAGCCCCACAAGCACTGGGAATAGTTTTATCACCTGTAGTGAAGAGAAGTGATAGACTCAATGTGTCAAATAAATTGGTTATTATATTATTTTTAAATGTTGGAATTGTTGTAATGCTTAAATATCTAGCATCACTGTCTATGCGTGCAACACCATGATGCACGACCCTAGTAGCACACTTGTTGCCATTTGGTTGAGATAACATAAATATGACTTGCTTAGTTATAATCAACTTGCTACAACTAATTAGACCGTAGTGTGCTACTTGGGGAAGTGAAACATTGAGATGAAACATAATTGGATTCGAATATGTGTAAAATATCTTCTATATGTATACAAATATGTACTGTATAAGAGACTCATTTGGAACGAGAGTTTAAATACATACGTGCATGTGTGGCAAGATTGATATCTACGAACGATGAAAGAGACCACAAATCTCAGTTAAGAGAGAAGGGGAGAGGGAGTAAATAGAAGTATAAGAGAATAAGCATGGGTATGACAGATAATGCTATACTCACGCTCTCTAAAAATTTGAATAATGAGAGTCGTGGGTATGTATGTGTATTGGCATGTGGAGAAGCGAAGAAGCGAAGATTCATTCTTTAGACGATTTTCGGGACTAAAGGACGTCTTTTCCTGAGCGTTTTCGGCCAGCACTATGATGAAGCCACACGGTCACCACATCACCCTATACTATTCGACTATTTTTGACATCTTCATAGGCTTCGCCTTCTACTTTCCGCCGATGTTTTGATTATTTTGTCAGTATCGCATTTTAATTTACGCCGAGTTTATGTTTTGATTTAAATTCCGCCTTTCACTTTGTCAACAATAAATATGGCGTAAGACCGCAAAGAGAAACTGGACAGATGCCTCCTGAGTTGGGTACAGGCGACTCGTGAGGTATGAAGTGCTGTCAAGGACGTTGAGCAAGACAGGTAATTTTTACCAAATGTATCTATATTAATAATTGATTGTGCCTATTGTTCGTTGCGCGAGTGATCGAGTGAGTATGAGAAGTCGAGGTTTGCCGGGTAAGATGGACGAGGTACATAATTAATTGTGATCCAAATTATTCGTTTGCCACCCTATCTTGGAACAAATAAACCACTGTCCCTTTTTGTAAGTGACATCTGCGGCATCTGTACTGTTGGTGTAGATCAGTCCAAGTTGGTTCTCAGGCGTGGAGATGAGTTGCCTTGTTTTTCTAATGAAATACCACTATCATATTCTGTGGGTGGCTCCAATAGCATCCTTACTGTTGGTTTAAATCGGTTTTCCAGCATTGTAAAACGTCCCCTAGTTTCCCAATGAAAAACCACAATCACACATTATGAGAACATCCTTACTGTTGGTTTAAATCGGTTCAAATCGAAAATCGCTACTAATATTCAAATATTTAACTTGGCAGCTTATCGTTAACCAAAACGAATCCTGCTGCTAGCCAATCCTGTTATCCAAAATCCCAGTGATTTTTCGTGGAAGTGCAGTGGATTCCGCGGCTTCCAATAAAGCGAGTATCTCGTCAACATATTCCTACCCTTTCCTTACTTGACCTGCATTCGGACGGGGCCGGCGCCGGTATTGCCTTAGTTTGGGATCACCAGTTTTTACACATTGAGGATCCCTCGCATCAACTGTTGGTTCTCTGTGTAATAACAGCTGATCTGGCAACAACGGAGTAGCAACCTCGGGCGGTCAATCATGATCATGATCAATAAATATGGCGTAAGCCGCAAAGTAAATTGTTTTGATAATGAAATTACTCTACGCCCTTTGCGAGAACAATATTAAATGAATAAAATTAAAGCAAAATCAGGACAAAAAGTTCATAATTCATGATTTAGTGGTAATAATTATGCATTGCTTTGAAACATCATTTTGTTTACATTGTGCATGTACGCATGTAATCGCAAATTACTTCGGAAATGTTCTATCTACAAAATACATGTTTACGAAATGAGTGAAACCTATTTATTTCGGTGATAATCAACAAAATCATGTTGCTATCAAGATGACAGAGTTATTTCAAAGCAATTTAGACATATTTATTCAATTTATAATTGTTAACTTCCGCGTAATTTTCTAAATCCTTAACTTTTAAGACACTATGACTTTACTGGTTAAGTTGAACAGATTCTCTACACGATCTTCGAATGATCTTAATTTGTCGAAATTAAAACTTTAAACCAAATAATGCAGCCAAGATGTACGGAAAATAGTTACACGTTATAAACTAACAGGTCACATAGGTAATATAACAATGATTTAACATGAAAACCATAGACCCAATGTTAGGAACATATTTTTTTTTCTAGGTTCCAAACTGTGGCCTTTTGTATGGAAAGCGAGGTAAACATGTAACATTGGTAACATTTACAATACAAATGTCTGAGTTTCGGGTTAATGTTTTTCACCTGACTCATCTCAACACAAACTAAAGGAACAAAATCTGTGTAGAGTGAATTATAATGCCGTTAAATTATATGTAAAAGTCACTCAACTGTTTCTTAGTAGTTTAAGTATAGTTTGATTTGTGAAATTGTTTGTTGTGTAGAGCGAATACAGCTGGCAACGCCTTGAATCAGAAAATCGAAAAAAAGTCGTACGTAGACAACAGTTAATAACAAATCTATCGAATGGGACGAACTTGCATCTATGATAAGACCCAATTTGTTACCCATAGACCGACATTACATCCATATTCCTCGCTAGTTTCTACTTCATAAAATGAGTTGTGTAACTTTTAGTGATACATACTACCAGATGGCTTATTAAAAATATTTTAGCAAGTGTATACCTACATTAATTATGCTTCCAGCTCAAATAGCTTAAGAGTTATACTAAAACATGTAATCGATTGTTGCATATTAGGCTGAGTCAAGGGACACATCAGATACGTGGGATTTTCAGCTTGGTCAAACCCGGGCTTCGGCTCAGGGAACCCTACGTGATGTGACCAATGACTTTAAATCATATCATTAATTGAATTTCGTAAGATGGTGGTTCGAGCTTATTTATAGCTTATAAATTCAGTTATTTTTTATTGAATTGGTGTATAAAAAGAACGCAAGATTTCTGTTGTTCTGGCTCATACATAACACATTCAATGTCATTTCCTTATCTGATAACATTCTGCTAAACTCACCATTCTTCATTTGCACTTCTTTGACTAAGAAATAAGCTGTGTCGGTTTACCCACAGAGCCAGCATGATCATATAAGTTATTTAGGTAGCGAACTTCCATTGTTCTTCCAAGCCCCTACTGCAGCAGCTTGGTTAAATACTAATTCATCATCATCATCAGCATGGCATGCTATGGCGTGTGATGTTTTATGTGTCAGTTCTTCTAGCGTAATTTTTTTTTCCTTCAGTTTCTTCTCTCGTTACCTTCACCCACGCAATAGTCATCACTTGGTTCTCACATCAAGCATTAACGAGAATTGTGCTGGTTAGCAGCAACAGACAACGGCGGCGACGACGACGGTGATGTGGAATTGCAATTGTATGCTCCAACAAGCTTCCATTCCTCCACATCTTCGTCTGTTTTTTGTCGCACTTAGCCATTTCTTGAACAGTATAGTGCAAATTGCCGTCAGTCACCACAACCACCACAAGCCACCAATGGTCGTAGGAGCAAGCAGCGGAGAAAAATTCTTTTTGAGAAACTGAAGAAAAAAAAAAGTAACAACCAACAAACAAATGCAGTTGAAATGCATAACTCAAGAACAACACAATAGCCCATGTGGTAAAGCAGTTGCCGTTGGACTGACTCGGGGTTTTGTTCTTCGGAGGTGATTTGAAGAAAAATATGACATGTTGTTTGTTTGTGGGAGCGATAAAAAATGGCAATCCTGTGTGTGTACTTTTTACCCACAAAAACAACCAGTGCCACATGTCGTGAGTAATTTTATGTTAGCACAAAGAACACGATATGCGGACACTTCCTAGAGCGATTAGTGTCCGGGTTTCAAGCAATGTTTTAGCTTCCTCAAAATATGGTTGAACAATTCACAATGCAAACTCCGCATTTTCGACTTTGTGGCCGATTGATGAAGACATCACAAGCTTCTTAAATCAACACTTTCGAAACCCTTTTTAAACAAACCAACTTTGCCCTCCTCTTGAGCACATTTTTTTCGGGCAGCAATGTTTAGTCGGAAGAAATGTCCAGTGATAAACAAATAACGGAAAGATAAACAAACTTTAGACGTGTGCGCAAAAGTGCGCTCAACAAGAACGCAGTGTCAACACAACAATTTCCCTCAGTTTTGATCGCAGTGCGCGGTGACATCGGCCGACCATCACACAGTGGCACAATTCTGAAAATAGACGGTCAAAATCATTTTCACCCTTTTGTCATCATTTTATCGACTAGGTGTCTTTAGAAGAGTTGCTCAAAATTTTATTCCGCATCTTTTGAAAAAAAGGCTTAACCACACTTTGAAATTCTAACTTTTTTCAGCTACGAGATAACGGGTTGTTGTCTTCGACAAAGTTATACACAGCGAAGCGCAAGCAGTAATTTAAAGCATCAGTAGTGACATAACGTTGAAAGCTCAACCTTATATCTACAAGAGAGGTAAATTTCATAATACAATTTGACCTATTACCAACAATATATCGCATTTGGATTAGACTCGGTACCTAACAGAGCACAAGGAGCACACTCTCCGTCTAATTCGTTGAATATTATGATACATCCGCAATATTAATTGACTAATAGCTAGTATTATAGTTCTTCAGTATCCATTGCAAAAAATGTCAGAAGTACTAGTTCATTAGATAATCTTTCAAATACAATCGGATTGAGCCCGCACCAGGACCTGCCCAGCTTTCTTCAAGTTTATTGAGCATTACGTCACATACTGTTACCATTTATATCATTTCAAAATAAGAATTTACTAGGTACCCTTTGGTATCCAACTCTGAAAATTTTTGGATAACCAATTAGGCTTATAACCTGTACTATTTCAAACTGACGTTTTACTAGGTACCCATCAATACTCAACGCTGAAAATATCAGGAATACTTGTTCATAAGATAATCTTTCAAATACAATCTGTTTCAGACCCCGCTAGTACCCGCCCACCCTTTTTGAGGCGTTAGGTTATGACGTCACACAGACACTTCAACCACCATATATCAAAATGTGGTCAGCATTAGTTTGTTGTATGAATGTATGTATGAAGCCACCATCCTAGCGTGGGCAATGCTCTGCATGCGGTTCCACTTAACAGAAAGATTATGCTTTGTTACCGTTTTAAATTCAACATTGTTTGTTTGAGAAAGGCGCGTCAAATTCATTACAACTGTTGGAGTAGCATGTACCAATCATGAATGATAGGCACATCCCCTCCTTGACTCCGATTGGCTGTCCACTCCATTGTCCAATTGCAACTTCAATGATGCCCTGATGCACCCTTCTCTCCCAGTATTTGAATATTTTATTTCAATGATAATATAATATATATAATCTTTCAAGGAAATAAGTACAAAAAGTGTATGTAGTTTAGAACGGGAAAAGGTGTAGCCGGTTCTGTATAATGTTTTCAAACTTGTATATCTTACCAGTCTAAATTTCCTTACTGCTGGTTCTAAGGAGCAATAACATGTAACAGCTGAAGTCAAAACCTTTAAATAAAATATAATCAGCGCTCTGTGTTAGAAGTTAATGCTGGGTTAATCCTGTAATTTAAAAAAAATGTGATGAAATAATTAAAACAGTATTAATAGGCACATGATAATAATATGCAGCTTGTTGCATCTTTACAGCTCAATCAGTGGCAGATGAATGTTACTCTGGAATATGAACATCATTTTGCAATCAAATACAACATAAAAAAATTGATTATACATTGAAAATTAAAAAAAAAATGTTAATAATTCATGACATATGGATAAACATAATCAGCAGAATTGGAAAGCATTCAATAATTTTATTTATATCCAATTTTATTTACGATCTACAATAATAGAAAAACACCTCAAGATACTATGCAATAAATTATCTGTACTATCTGGAATCAACTTCCTGTAACCTTGAAGTTGATGAAATTTAATCTATATAAATAAAAATGAGTTGGGGTTTCCTCTGTCACGATTTAACTCGCGAGCGGAAGGACCGTTTGGCAAGATTATTGCTTTGTTAAATTCGTCTTGGACACCGGAAGGTTCTTATGATAGTTTGAAACCCCTCCCTTCTCTGGAAAGGCGGGCTCCCATACTAGTGGAGCACAAATTTCTGCATAACTCGAGAACTGATCAAGCAAAGGAATGCAAATTTAGCATGCGCAAGTTTTTGGAGGCAAGCAATGTTTCTATGGTAGTCAGAGACCCCTCCCCTCTCTAGAAAGGGAGGCTCTCGTACAAATGAAACAGAAGTTTCTACATGTCTCAAGAACTAATCCAGGAAATGGAACCAAATTTGGAATGTGGGGTTTTCTGGAGGAGAAAAATGTTTTTATGGTGGTTTGAGACCCCTCCCCTCTTCTAGAAGGGGTGCTGTCATACAAATGAAACTGTAATTTCTTCATAACTCTAGATCTAATAAAGCAAATGGAACCAAATTTGGCATGCGGGGATTTTAAAGGCAATAAATGTTTCTACGATAGCTCGAGACCCCTCCTCTCTCTCTTTTAGGTTGTGCTCCCATACAAATGAAACAAAAGCTTCTGCATAACTCGAGAGCTAATCAATTAAATGGAGCCAAATTTGGCAGGTAGAGGTTTTTGAAGGCAAGAAATGTTTCTTAGGTAAATCGAGACCCCTCCGCTCTCTGTAAGAGGGGGGCTCTCATACAAATGAAACACAAATTTGTGCATAACTCGAGAATAAATCAAGCATATGGAACCCAATTTGGCATGTGGAGGTTTTTGGAGGAGATAAATGTTCCTATGGAAGTTTGAGACTCCTCCACCATCTGAAAGGGGGCGGGAGGGGGGTTTCCATACAAATGAGAACTTATCAGGTTAATGGAACCAAATTTGGCATGTGGAGCTTTTCGAAGGCAAGAAATGTTTCTAAGTTGACTCGAGCCCCTCCCTTCTCTGAAAGGAGGGCTCATATACAGATTAAACACAAATTTCTGAATAACTCGAGAACTTATTAAGTAAATGGAACCAAATTTGGCATGTGGAGGTTTTTGAAGGCAAGAAATGTTTCTATTTTGGTTTGAAACTCCTCCGCTCACTGAAAGAGGGGTCTCTTATACAAATAAAACACGAGTTTCAGCATACCTCGAGAAAAAATGGCATGTGGAGGTTTTTGGAGGGTAGATTTCTATAAACATAAAAATGAATTTCTGTCTGTCTTTCTGCCTGTCAGACCCTTATAGACTCGGAAATTTCTGAACCGACCATCGTGAAAATTTATATGAAGGGGTTTTTGGGGCTGGGAAAGGTTCTTATGATTGTTTGAGACCCCTACTCTCTCAGGAAGGGGGGCTCTGATACATATGAGACACAAATTTCTTCATAACTCGAGAACTAATCAAGCAAATCCAAATCAAATTTGAAGGCAAGAATGTTTCTATAGTGGTTCAAGACCCCTCCCCTTTTTGAAAGGGCGGTGGGTTCAAACAAATGAAACTCAAATTTTTATTATAATCAAAGAGCCCCATGTGATGGTTCGAGAACTAATCAAGCAAATGGAACCAAATTTGCTTTGTGGGGGTTTTGAAGGCAATCATTGTATGGTGGTTTGAGAAACCAACCCCTCTGGAAGGGAGGGCTCCCATACAAATTAAACACAAATTTCTTCCAAAAATGAAAATTATCCAGGATACTTAAACACAAAACGTGTATTTCTCGGGTAAGAAACATGTTTTGATAGAAGTTTGAACCCTTGCTTATTAAATAAAAAACTCATTCCGAAAAAAAAAACCATAAAAATGCCAGTTACATTAAATTTTGCTTCATTAAGTTGCAAGCGTAGCAGCGCACGCACCGGGTTCAGCTAGTTATTATTATTTATTTTTTAATAAATAATTTTACTATGATTATAATAACATAAAGAATGATATGATGAAAATCATACGATGTTGTAATGCGATATTAAATAATATACATATTAAAATAAAATGCAGCTATTTGCCTCTTCTGCTGCGAAGTTAGATTAAATAAACTCTGAAATGTCGAGAATTTCTAAAGTGATGTAATTAAAGAAAGTTTATCACCGGGCACCTAGCAGAATGGCAAAGAAAATTTAAGCAAACTGTAAGCCGAAATAAATTTCATATGATTATGATTACTGCCCAAAGAGGGAAACTTAACAAATCCACAAAAAAAAAAGAAAGAGAAAAAAAGGAAGGAAATTTTAACTCTCCGATAACTCTTGATTCCTACTAGGTCCATAAATAATTCTCTATATCTGTGCAATAGAAAATGAAGGATAATAAACAATTTTAGTTTTTAAATCAATAAATTTGTTTGGATAAAGAAGGAAAAAAAAAACTATGTCGTATGATCCCTTCTAAAAACAAACGTTAAAAATCAGCCTATCTCAATATAACATGGGTTAAGCGGACTAAAACTGCTAAAGCTGAAATAGCATAACAAATATTGCGAAGGGGTGTTACAATACAAAATGATAACAAAAATTATATCTGAACTGTCTACATGTCTGCTGATTGTGGTCCTGCTGCAATTGTAGATAGACCTGCATTATCATTGCCACGAAGGATAAAAATAATTTAAGATTACTAAAGCTTGCTTCAGATAGAATTGGAACAAAAACAATTGCCTGTATTTCAGTTATTTATTATTGAACTCAAGATCTCTTTTCTACAAAAGTAGCGTTTTCTTCATACTTTTAAGAAAAAATACGGATAAAATTATTCGTCACGGTTTCGAAGGAATTCTCGAATTTTTCCTGTAACACGGCTCATTAGGCGGCGCACACCTTCTTCGTCCATCATTTTAGCTTATTCCACCAGGTCTTCATCTTATTGATGTCTTTGACAACCTTTCCCTTTGCCTTGAGTCTCCTCTTCGTGATTGCCCAGTATTTCTCAATAGGGCGGAACTGGGGGCAGTTGGGTGGGTTAAGGTTTTTCGAACAACCTGGCCCCTTTCTCAGCATACCATTCTTGAACGACTTTGCTGTAATGACAGCTTGCCAAATCTGGCCAAAACATTACGGGATGTTCGTGGGATCGAATGAACGGCAAAATTCGTTTTTGGAGACACTCTTTTTGGAATAGTTCCGACTTCATTGTCTTATTTGTAACGAAAACTTTCATTTTTTTGACTCAGCTGCAAATGCCCTGCCAAATCATGAATTTTCGTGCAAATTTGTCGGCAAAAACAAATTTAAGTTTGTCTGGAACATCCCCCCGAGCCGTTTTTGATTTGGGATTTGCCCGAAGTCAGCCTTGACATAGGTTTCATCGTCCATCAGAAGACACCCGTCGAACTTGGTTAGCACCTGGTCGTATAGCTTCCGAGCACGGATTTTGGCCACACTATTCTGTTTTATGGTCCGATTTTGCTGTTTGCTAGCTCGATACGACGTGATTCCTTCCCGGAGTCGAGTTCTCCTCACGGTACTATGGGCAGCACCAAATTTTCTGGCCAAATCACGGTCCGACAGATTGGGATTCCTCTTAATCGTCTTCCAAATCTTACCACGCAGTTTCCGGTCGACAGTTCCACTCCGACGATTGGCTTGAGGCTTCCGAATCGTCGTCAATGTTTCCTTATACCGTTTGATAACACACCATACGGCATTTCTGGGCAATTTCAGCTGTTTAGCTAGCCTAGATGCAGACCACAATGGATTTTCCAAATAACTGTGCACAATTTTTTCCCTTCTTTCGGCTTCCATGTTGATTGTTTACAAAGTACAGTCGATTTGCGGAATGTCAAAAATACATAAGTGAAGCAAAATTCCCGACACGTGGGCGCCAAGAACTTCCAAATCCGTCCAACAGGCGCGCCGCAATATGAGCAAAAGTTTGTTCCAATTCTAAATGAAGCAAGCCTTATACAATACTTGGGAACTCCATGGATGATCTTACCGGGGTTGCGCTTCCTACATCGCGTTGGTGGGACTGCCTCCTTAGGTATAGTTGACGCGAAACAGCGTTTCTTCTTCAACCATTTGATGCCAGAACAGACACTGTTTAAGCCGCATCTCCTTGGTGGACAGACGCTCGGCTCACACCTCCTCAATCTAGCTGAAGTCAGAAGGACAACAGTGCCCAGGCTGCACTTCCAGCTAAGTACGCAACTCTTAGCTGGCGGTATTTGTCATCTATAGACCCGTGGAATCATGAGGTACGAATTTGTGAGACCAGAGCTATGTAGCGGGGACGCACGCTCCTTTGCGACTCACCATTTTGCAGCCCATCAGAGAGCATTAGTTTGTTCAGCAAAAATGTGTATTTTAATAAATCCTACAATTTCTTAGAACATATTGAAATCGTCAAATTTGAACAAAGTACTAATTTTCTCAAAAAACCAGTCAAGGTGGTGCTGAAAGAAAACCATTTATATCTCTTTAACGTTAGGCTTTTGAAACTTAGTGTTTGCAGCCAAGTTTCATTAAATTACTTGTTCTACAACTTTGTCGAAGACAACAACCCGTTATCTCGTAGCTGAAAAAAGTTAGAATTTCAAAGTGTGGTTAAGCCCTTATGAAAGGTTAGGCGTGTTTTTTTTTCAAAAGATGCGGAATAAAATTTTGAGCAACTCTTCTGAAGACACCTAGTCGATAAAATGATGACAAAAGGGTGAAAATGTTTTTGACCGTCTATTTTCAGAATTGTGCCACTATGCATCAGCCAGACGCCAAACTTCGCACCAAGCCGCTAATTGCCTAATGATGATGATGATGTCGGTTGGTGCCGGTGGCTGTCGATACCTAATGGCATTCAATGGCGGCGCTGGCAGAGATAAAAACGGAAAAAGTGATCCACATGTGGTTGGCAACTTTTCAAACGAAAGCGATTCAAAGCTTATCATCCCACGGCACACCGAAACGGCACTCTCGGTGACAACTTCTCGCTCAACCGTATTGGAAATTTCGTCGAATAGTCCGACGATTTGCCTTCCGCGGCGTTTTCAATCGGATTTTGATGCCACTGCATTTATCGGATTATTATTTGCATTCTAACACGTAGCAGTTTATGGCTTTACGATCCGCCCGCCCCCTTTCATGCCCCGATACCTCTTCATTGTCCACCGTTCCGTTTTATCGATGCAATAAAAATCCAAAGCTCAATAACAAACCCACCGAAGAAAGGAATTATAAGCATAACAAAAAAAAAACCGCCCAGTAAGCATTTCATTCAATAAACTCGACCGCATTTGGAATGAAGTGGGTACCTTTCGCGATTCCGCGATCAACTGGCTGGCTGTCGTTGTTGTCTCAATCGAAATCAAAGCTCCAACACAATTGCTTCAGAAGCGAATCAATCAAAGACCTTAAGTGTTGCATTAATTTCTCACTCTCGCCACCAGCGAGCAATCAGCAGCCGGAAAGAGGTAAACCACTCTGACTGCTGGCCAAGATCAATCTCCCGTGCGGTCACATTAAATAGTGCTGATAGGGGAAAAAAAATTATACGAGTTACAGTTTTTAATTCGCACTCGTGCACTTTATGGACCGTTGATTGGGGCTGTTCGGTTCGACGCGCCGGGGCCCGATCAGTTATGGATCCGGTGGGGTGGTCGGTTGGAATCTGGTCTCGCGGTGGCCTTGCTCGTAATTGAATGGGTGGAAATGCCAGGGAGGATAAAAGTGCAACTTTAATAGAATAGTCTGAATGACATAAAGATATCAATCAGTCATTTATTCCAAAGCATGAGCTGGGTAGTTTGGAACAAGTTATGAATGATTTATTACAGTTGTTCTCAAACTTTTTTCGATTTTTATTGAGCTACCGAAACAAGTTTTTAAAGTTTAAATTTAACAAGTAATGGTGCGAGTTGAGCACATTAAAAAAGCTCGGGTTCAGCTGCTTTCCGATTCTTTATAATATTTCCGGGGGTTCCGAAAACTTGTTCTTTTATAACCGCGATGATCTTGGGCTCATGATTTGTATTGTTTTGCGTTGGGATGCTGGATACTGTCATGTTACTTACTCTATCAGCCTTAGTTAGATTGCGTTTGGAATACTATTTCGGAATGAACAGCTCTTCAATCCGAAGTCAGGGTAGATAAGCGGGAAAACGTCAATTGCCAATTTCACCCATCTTCTACGTTACGAGGAAAAGGATAATGTTAATGTTACATCTGCGAACTAGAAGCTATCATCATAAAACTTGTGTAAATTCAGCCTGTTTGGTTGTATGTATCTCTATCTGGTCACAAAAAACGGATTTATCCCGGAACCTTCTTCTTCTTCTTCTTCTTTTTTTAGTGTTTCAAGCTTATTGCTTTCGTAATTGGCTCATTGCTTGCTCTCAACTTAGTTTCTAAATGCACTTCCACAGTTATTAATTAAGAGCTTTTGATGCCGCGTACCATTTTCGCATAAGTATTTTTTTTTAAATTTACGACAC
The DNA here is from genome assembly GCA_034211315.2 of Aedes japonicus. Taxonomy (NCBI): domain Eukaryota; kingdom Metazoa; phylum Arthropoda; class Insecta; order Diptera; family Culicidae; genus Aedes; species Aedes japonicus. The sequence continues at coordinate 25,937 of JASCZW010008838.1, forward strand.
TTTACACCTGAGTCAGGGATGCCAGATATTGTTTTCAAATGTCTGTGATAAAAATTTGAAATGTCTGGGAATGTCTATAAAAGTCTGTCATTTTTTTTAGAAAATTAGACTTCTTGTATGTATGTATGTATGTATGGTAGCCACCATCCCCTCTAGCCCTTGGCTTGGATGCAGCTCCACTTAATAGCAAGATCAAATTGGGCCACCGATCTGAATTCGCACTATCGCTGTATGAAGGGCCAAAAACGGAGGGGTGGACCCGTAAGCAGAGACACTCACACGAAATCCACGGGAAATTAAGAATCTCCTTCCAACGATATACTCCAACAATTCGAATAACACAATTCGCAATACTCATTAAGCTTTCTACAGGATGGCTTGTTACGAAGGGCGCGTCACTCTCCCTGAAACTGTTGGAGTAGAACTCGCAGCACCACACTCGAATCGGTAGGATAAGAAATGATACTGTTTGTTCCCTCCTAGACTCAGGCAGTCAATCAAACCATCGTCCAGTTTCAGCTTGAATGATACCCTGGTGCTCCCTCCCAACCCAGTATTTATTATATTTATATAAATATAGATGTAATGTAATAATAATATGTTATATATGAATATATAGTAGAGCAAAAAATTATATAAGGATATTTAGTTCAAATATGTAATAGTTGGAGTTCACGAGCCTATGATAACCATGTTAAAATAAATTAATTAACCTGCTGAAATAATAATATTAAGGCAGTAATAATAATATGCAGCTTCGTACCACTTTGTATCACTGATAGATGACTGTATCTCTGGAATGTGGGGGTCATCTTGTTATTCATTGAGGTATAAATATCAATAAAGCATTCAATTGTATATAAAACCATAATGTAATATTATTACGTATTTAATCATGACATATAGATATGTAACCTTCTGGAATGAAGAGCATTTATTAATTTTGATTATTATTTGATATAATGCAATAAAATAATTATACCGGCCGGATCACTAATCTGAAACAATTAAAATTTTATTAATTATTTTATTACTTCTTCCATAATATCATATTTATGATATGCAATTAATAATGATGAACAGCTGTGTTCCTCTGAACCGCTCAAATAGTAGTTGATGATCGTATACTGAAATGTTAAGGTCATATTACGCCATTTAATAGAAAATATAATGCAGGAATTAAAGGTTGAGTGGTCGAGAGAGTCGTCAACATTTCTATTAATGAAAATATGCAAGAGCTTGTAAAAAACATGCATCATATAATAACACATACTAGTATCTACACATCTATATATACATCCATTGCTACTTTCGAGAAGGCAACTCCGACGGTGCTAGATACAGCTGAAAATTGATCCCCATTTTTACTGCTGCTTCTACCAGGAGATGATCATCCTATAACCGCATTTTTAGAAAATTAGACTTCTTTCAACGAAAAGACGTAATAAGAGAGCGAGTTATGTCATTATCGCTATTTGTGTGATTATGTAAACATGTCTGCATCTATTTCTTGGATTGTATGCAACCTTACACTATTGTTTCATATTATTAAAGTGACAATGAAGCTTGAAGCATTCGCATAGATGACACAATTTTTCATAGTTTTGTTTCCCCCTGTAACGCTCTTTCCAGTTTTGTATTTTAAAATCAACATTTAGTTTTCATTTGATAAATTCAACAGACTTTTTTTTATTCAACAATAACCATTGATGGTGTGTACCATATTTTAATATGGTGTCATCACCACTAGATTATCAATATCATTATGGTGGTATGAGTGATTTTGGAAAAGACTGCTTCTTCGGTTAGTCAGTGATTATCTCTTAAATTTCAGAGAAACTCTCTCCTGATCTTCTGCAATACTCTTTGCTTTATTCTGGGAAGTTTCTTCCTGAACTTCAGGCAAAATTCCTCATGAACTTCTTGGCAGTCACTCCTTATTTTCTTCGAAATTCATATTTAAGAGCCCAACCTTACCCAAACCTTACCTTCCAGAAACATTTGGTATTTTTCTTCCTGAACATAGTTACTTTCTGCACTTCTGATAAGTCCCATCCTGAACTACGAGGAAAGTTTCTGCAAAACTTTGAGAAAGTACTCTTCAGAATTTCTTGGAAAATCTTCTTATGTTGCTAGAAGCTTCTCCCTGAACTTCTGAGAAGCTCTTTTCTGAACTGCAGAAAAGATTATCTGAACTTCAGAGAGTATTGTCCTGAACTTCGGGGAAGTTTGTTCCTGAATTTCTGAGAAATACATGCTTCAACTACTAGAAAGATCCCCCTATACTTCAGGAAAGTTTCTTCCTGATTTTGTCAAGAGAATCTACCATAACTTGTGAACTTCGAGCAGTTCTCATTATGAAATGCTGTAATGTGCGATTCGGAAATTTAAGGAAGCTCTCTAGCACATCTGGGTAGTTCCAATTAAACTTTTGGTCTCTTGAGAACTTCTGAGGAGTTCTTTACTGATTTTTTTTGGAAATGTCCTTCTTGGTCCTACAGCCCTCTCTGGTAATTTTCTCCCTGAAATTCGGGGTGGTTTTTTTCCTAGGCAAAAAATGTCGTTGGTTCGAGTACCACTGTACACATGCCCTTTCGCTCAATTTTCCTAAAACATCTGCTATGTTTCCAAGCCTGCCGCACACTCGCGGAACTATCAAAACTTTCTCTTCATATCTTTCAATTCTAGCCAAAAACATTGTTGTTCACTCTTGGTGCCTCATGGTGATGAGCGAACATCTCCTTCTACATCATAATCGTTACTCCTCGCACGGAGAATATATAACATAACAATTAATGTATATTAACCATGCTCTGTAAAAAAAATAGAAAAGAACATGTTTAAAAATAGCTCTAAGGCAAATATTTGAATATGTTTATATGAGGCATTACAAATAAATTAATATATAAAAGTGAAATTCAATAAATCTTCTTCTTTAGCATTTCAAGCTTATTGCTTTCACAATTAGCTTATTGCTTGCTCTCAACTTAGTGTTCTAGATGCACTTCCACAGTTATTAATTGAGAGCTTTCGATGCCAGGTACTCTTTTTGCATTAGTATGATTATGTGGCAAGTACAATCATACGCTATGCCCAGGAAGTCGAGAAATTTTCCTTAACGAACAATTCCTAGACCAGACCGGGAATCGAACCCAGCCACCTCCAGGATGGGTTTGCTTTGTAGCTGCGCCTTTACTGACTGAGCTAAAGGAGGACCCAAAAAATTAAATACATATTGTGATCAAACATTAAAACCCCTTCCAAATGATTAAATAAATAGGATAAAATCTCCTAACAAATTGAGTTTCATTGGACTCTGGGATGGTTATGACCTTCACTGGTTTAGTTCTTGATAACAAAATACACTGAAAAAATATCATAGCAACATGAACAAGTTTTTGTTAGAAAAACTTTGTTTCCTTGAATGTGCCCATCTTTTGATGTTTGAACGGTTGGTAGAAAACATAATTATCTATCTTGAGACAAAATTTCATCGAAATCAAAAATTATTTTTCAAATCGGGTTCGAGTTTTAAAAAATGTTTTTTTTTCCAGTGTAGGCCTCATTTCGGTTTTTTTTCAATGTTTTTTTCTTAAAACTTGACTTATTTTGTGATAATCACCCATACAACACTTTTTTCTAGTAGTTGTTATTTTTTTATTAAACACATTTGAAAAAAATCGATTAAAAAAGTATAGCCCTTTTCAAAGGACAGTCTAGAAATAATTTGAAGAAACTAAGTATGCAAAGTGGCTTATCTAATCATGGTCTACACACCCAAAAAGTTTCGTTGTAATCTGAGAGGGAGCTGCCAACTCCGAATACGATTTGGGGCGAAAACCGTCGATAATTTTGGGATGGTCTCGGTCATCCAAACTGTGCTGGTGTTCATAATTTGAGATTTGATGTTGTTACAGTAATTTTTGGGCAATATAATGTTACAATAAATAACCAAACATATTTAATCAATATTTTTAAAAGTCAATAATCATCAAAAAGGAAATACATCATGTTCTAGGCCATTCAAACTATCCTTGAGATCTGAACATAAGACCTACAGTTATAACAAAAGCTTTCTAAGCTATGTAAGGCTACGTTATTTGTATTGAAACTGTTGATTGAATATCTTGGAAGATTGACAGACATTATGAGATAATCTTTGGATGGTCTAGGTTATTCAAACTATCCTAGAGTTCAATACATAAAATCTACAGGTGTAACTGTAGCTTTCTGGACTAAACAATATAGCAGTAGTTCAAAAAGCTACCGTCACAACTAATGATTGGAATCCTAGAGAGTTTGAGCTATGTAGTGGAATTACCAGTAACTAGAAATGAGAAGAAAAATTAGTATTTTCCATATAATTCCAACAACCTTTGCTTATCTTGACAAAAACGCGTATTTCGTCTACAATGTGCAAACTTCTTCAGTGTCTCGTACTTATAAGTAGTCGAGTTATTAGTACGAGACACTGAAGAAGTCTGCACATTGTAGTTTACACTCAGTAGCAAAAAATAGCCGAGCAAAATTTTGCCTCCAAAAAACGCGTTGTTCAACCTTCTGTAACTTTGTCAATTATATTTGGCTAATATATTTGGCTGAAATTTGGGAACAATATAAACAATGTAAAGACCTTATGGGACCAAAATTTAATGTTGATAAAATTTATAAATTTAAAATTATCATAACATATGTGAAAAAAGTCATTTTTGGACATAACAATTTCAAAAGTCCGTATTTCTGTGAGAAATTTAGGTAGCATATCAAAAATTTCTCCATGGCTTAAAACAATACAGAGATTAATGTGGACATAATTTGAATTATTTTCTTTAAGTGGTTTGGACTACAGCTTGCGTCAAATTCGCCCGAATTCGAAGCTCCAACATGAGTCAACATGAGTCCACATATGTTCCCTTTTTCACCCAATATTGACCATGCTGCAAAAACAAAGCATAGGCAAATTCATCTTACTAATTCGGCCCAAACCTTTATGATGACAACGCCTCGGCTTTTTTTTTGCACCACTATTTCAGCATAGTATTTTTTTTTAATTCATTTATTTTTCGAAATGCTCATGTTGGAGCGTCAACTTTGACGCCAGCTGTAGCCCGAGCTGTAACTTGATGAAAACAATTCAAATTTTCTACACATTTAGTTATTTATTATTTTCAGCCATGGAGAAATTTTTGCTACATGCTACCTAAATTTTTCACAGAAATACGGACTTTTGAAATTGGTATGTACAAAAATGACTTTTTTCACATATGTTATGATAACTTCAAATTTATAATTTTTTTCAAAATAAAATTTTGGGTCAAAACATTAATTATAATGTTGTCAAAATTTCAGCCAAATATACTGATAATTGACAAAGTTACAGAAGGTTGAACAACCCTTTTTTTGGAAGCAAAATTTTGCTCGGCTCTTTTTTGCTACTGAGTGTAAATACGCGTATCTGTCAAGATAAGCAAAGGTAGTTGGAATTAAATGGAAAATACAAATTTTGTCTTCTCACTTCTAGTTAAAGATTGGAAGTTTTGCACTCCAAGACAGTTCGAATGACGTAGGATATTCCAACATTATATCATAGTGTCTGTTGATCTTCCAGGATATTTAATGTATACGTTTAGAACAATATAAACAATATATAAAAATAAGAAAATAAAGGATACGTTTGTTCCTTATTAAATATCTTTACAGAATCTCTCATATCGTAACATTGTATAGTGGTTACAGCTACTGTTACAACTGTAGATCTTAAATTCTGAACTTCAGGACAGCTTGGAAGACCTAGCACATTTTAAAAATATGTCTTACTGTTTTTTTGGTGATTGAGCACCAAATCAATCAGAATACACCAAATTGATTGTATAATAACGCCTGGAAAAATTTAGGCCTGACAGGGTTAATTTAGGATCACTAGTTTTTAAACATTGAGGATGAGGGATCGTGTATTGGTTCTCTGTGTAATTACAGCTGATTAAGCAATAACGGAGTAACAATTTCGGGCAGTCAGTCATGCTCACGCTCAAGCTTACGCGATGGGAGTGCTAACGGGTGCCCCACATCAAATTGCATTACGGAAAAACCCCTAGGTACTAAATGAATGTGTCTTGAATAAAATATATGATTAAGCTTATTCCTTGTGTCGTGCCCATTTCTTTAGGGAAAGACTGTCTGGGTGCCCCTGTCTGGTCCGCTATTAGCACTTTATGGTCAAAAAGTTATGTGTCCTCCTGAAGCAAGAAACTGCCGACCCCGAGTGGATAGAGCCCTGAGCTAGCAAATTATAACAATCTGCGTAGATGATTTATATCGTAGTTATGTATTATTACTAACTTTTCTTCCCTGCTTTATTGTTACTCTTGGGGGTAGGCGAAAGTGTCTATAAAAATTTTTTTCATCAACTCACATTAACAATTAAATTCATAGAATTGAAGAAAACCATCGCCGCACTTAGGAAGGACGTAGCATTTCTGAAGGAATGCCGCAAATAAAAAGTTGTACCAGTAAGTTAAAGGGTTAAGATACGGACATCGACGCCTGCCAATATCGTCAGGAAAATGGAAGCGGTATTCCTCAAGGACAGCATCAAACGACTATTCAACGAACTGGACTGGAAAACTTTGGAGTGCTATTCTCTGCACCTGAAGTTAGCCAATGAGTATCCTGTATAATTCCAGTAGTTCTTATCCCGAGTCAAGGTAGCATAGGAATGCGAATCGAATAGGAAACGAACGGTTTTCGATAGAAAACTCAACAAGCTGAGAATAGAATCCTAACAGACTCGGCCCATACATCACACCAAGGAACAGGCCACACTTACACCCACCATCACCACGACACCGGTGGTCCACTCCATTGAGGGACTGGTTGTCAACCGATCGACGACCGCATTCACGGAAGAACAACTGACTCATCTCAACAAGGGATTAGGATACGCTGTTACAACCAAGCCTGACGTGGAGCAGATATCATCCACGTGGAGACAGCAATTACAAACACTCTTCCGACATCTTTACAAAACACAGCCAGGACTTCAAACATTATTAAGGACAGACAGAAACAAAAACACAACAATGAGAAGGAGATTCGCATCGTTAAGGAACTGAAGTCAAAGGCAGGCATAACAAATGTACCGCTTTACGACAGTATTGTGTTAACTGTCACCTTTTCAACCCTATGACAGCCTCGCAATTAAGTTCTCCACGACAGCCCACAGTGAGTCAGTCATGTGACATGCATCGTTGCTGTCTTTTGCTGTACACGATTCGCTTATTCGTGTGGATGTTTTTTGTTTTATGGTCTACGACAGCCTCGGTTGTTCATTCGTTATGCTTTTCAAAGATACGACATGTACTTCGTCAGACCGTCAATACGATGTTGACATCGCGTTTAATATTTTACTCTGGTTGTTGGACTCTGGTCATGTCTTCATGTTATGCCGAAGAGATTTCGGTAATTAATGAGTACTGTGCTAGCAAAATTAGGTATACACTTAATTGCTGTGCAGGAGAAAACATGATCGAAATAGATAATAAATCAATAAATTTTATGGAGGTGCGCGCGCGTGTGTGTTTGTTGGGGGGGCGGGGGTATGTGTGCCTCATTATAAATCACTCGTTTAGAAACAAGGAGGCCGGCGTCGGTGGTGTCGTGGTAAGCGTGACTGCTACTTGGTACCCCAGTTGCTCTGGGTTCAATCCCAGTCGACGTCGGTGGTTTTTCTGAGGCGAAAGAATCTGATCACGTCTTCCTTCGGAAGGGAAGTAAAGCCGTTGGTCCCGGCTCATATTCATGAGTCGATAGGTAGAGAGGGTCTTGGTGGTGGAGTCTTCTCCCTGGCGTTGGTGATTGTCATCATGTGAGGAAATAGGCCAACGGAAAAAAAATAACAATAAATTCAAGGCTGAATTTCCACTCGCAAACAACGGTTCCTCTTTGTGATGGAAAGTGGGTAAATGCATGGGAGCTGACGAATGGGCGATAGTTTCTTAGCTTAGCTAATGCCTGCCAATGCCGCCATCTCACGACATCCTTCTCGTGACAGCCGACTCGGGTAAGCCGAAACATGTCACCGCTTCAGAAAGACTGTCCAAGGGAAAGAATTTACGAAACAGATGACAAGACAAAATGGAAAATTAACATCCCATTTGGCTTACTACGATAAGAGTATGGTGGTTTCAGTAAAGCTAGCGTAGCCTCGACTGTTAGTATACAGCATTCTTCAGGTAGGGTACCGAACGAACAGTAGCAAGCGACAGTTCGGTTCACACAAAGACAGTCGATGCAGTTCAAACTAACTGTGGCAAGAAGGCTGTACTATTGGGAAGCCTGCTGGGGACATCTCTACCCCGTGCAAGTGGCCACCCGATAAAGTATGACACGATAACTGAACCCACAAATCCACACAAAACGCAGCCTTTGATCCTGGCTTCGTCGGAGAACAGGAATATCATTTTTTCCTTCTTCAACAAGGAAAGCAATCTCTTGGAACGAGTCACTCGTAGTTCCTTGCAAGTTTTCTTATGGAACGCACCGGGATGCGAGCAATTTGTGCACGGACCGATTTGATCACGTTCGGCGTGCGTGCAAAGCGCGGACGTCTGCTTCCCGGCTTCCGCTGCTTAGGACCATCCTGCAGGGACTTTTTTATGCGGTAAACTGTTGCCAAATGGCACCCTACAACCTTGGCAATCTCTTTCGGCTTCTTCTGGACGAGCAACAAACTGGTGATCACTTCTTTCGCGAACATTTTCACGAATTTGCAATAAAACAAATAGAATGTTTGGATGCAGCACATGAAAGTATACATAAACAAATACACTTTCGACAGAAATTAGTCACTAACTACACGAATTAACCCAATACTCAAGTTTGAACATTTTCGCATTATTTTCTACCGCACCCTGTATGCTTCGGATTTTTGTTTTGCTGGAACACGAACTGAATTTCCAGCTCTGTTTTAATCAAACATACCCCTAATTTTTCTCGCAGAACGTTGGTGTAGGAGTTACCTCCCCCTTGTTCACCGGGCCTTGAATATGGCATTTCTGAAGCTCCTCTCCTGGTCTGCGCCATACACAAACATGCCTTATTGAATAGTTCAAACGTGGACTCGTCAGTCCACAGAACCTTTTTCCAGTGCTCTATGGGCTTATCTGCATGCTTCCGAGCAAACTTTAGCCTTTTGGCTTTATAAGCTTTGATGTAGAATGACATCTTTGCTCATCACCATGAGGCCCCAAGAGATTGTCCACTCTTGTTCAAATGTTTGTTAAAATGAAAGATATGAAGAGAAAGTGTCGTTAGTGTACGGCAGGTTGAAAATTTAAGTATTGAAAACTCAGCGGATATAGCGGTACTCGAACCAAGGACGTATTTCTTTTGCCTTACATGTCCAATGCGGGGTAGGTCAAGGCACGAACGAATCCGCCACCTTTACTTTTTAGTTTGCTCTGCGATTCTCCGGCGGATCATTCGATCGGTTATTGGTGACTGAAAGGTTTCCCAGTTTTTCCCTGACAGTGCACAGATGGTGTGCATTCTTGTATCCGTGTTGCGTTTCTTGCCTCTACCGGGATGATCCAGCACAGATCCAAGCGTTCTGTACCTTAATCATTTTTTCCGATAGCTGCTTCACTGATACCGCACTTCCCTGCGATAACCCGCTACGATTCTCTATTTTCCACACCTCAAACCACCAGTTTACGGACACTTAAAGTAATAGATTTTGAAAACACTGAGTTTTCCATGATTTCAACGAAAATTTTAGCAAAACAACGTGAACTGATTACAAAACCACAACAAATAAAATGGTTTGAATACAAATGTCAAAACTCAAAAAATCGAGGGGTCTCCTGATGAGCTTGCGAAAGATATACAAGGTTTTTATAAATTGTCACTTTTTTATGTCACATCTAATTATGCTTACCGCAACAACAAGTATTTTTGTAAAATCGAGGTTTGCTTGTTATAATTCTCTAGAGAATGTTTTAAATAAAGTATGATTAAATTCTCATTTTTAAAACACAAGAAAGTTGAAATTTTTAGGAAGTGTTTGTTGTAATCATGAAGAGTTGGCACTTTGTTTTGCCGATGACTGTACATTTTATCTCAACATGTAATATATACACCTCATCATACTAATGAATAAATTTCAGGCACATTACCAATTCATTATGCTTCAGGAATCTGTTCACATCAATCTTAAACTTTCTGTGCATGAGTACTTGTTTTACTTAGAAGTCAATTTTACCATTTTCGCGAGCGTGTCTATGGGGCCAACCACCACCACCACCCCCACCATCACCCTCGGAAGCCACACATCCCTCGAGACCCGAAAGGCAACATGATTCATAGCACGCGCTCATGCTTTCAACTGAAATTGACAAATGTTTCCCACGGTGATACTAACTGGATGAGAGCTTTCACGCCAATTCCACCGTGGATAGGCTCACACGTGTTGGAGTCTACACAGTTGGAAAAATTACAACGAATTTCTGCAAAACGTAATGAGTAACAAAATTTGACATTCGACAATGTCACCCGTTCAAATCTCCTCCAGCATAAGCGACGAATAGCCCGAAATGGTCCAACTTAAAACCGAAGCTCAACACAGAAAATTCGGATTTTTTTCTCTCCGTGCACGACCTCAGTTTCGACGATGTAGAAAATGGTAATTTAATTAGAACACAACTTTTACTCCCTCACACAGCATGACCCGAACAGAGAGCGAGATGTACATTCCGAAAAGTTATGTGAATAAGTGGCAAAGTAAACGTGATTCACCTTGGTTCGCTTAAAGTCAAGCAGCCGTCGTCAATATTGGCATTTTCTACTCCCGAGGTGATGGGTGGGAAAATTAAGATGAAAAATTTGCCGCTGCTCGTTGTGATGAGAAAAATGCAGAACAACGGCAGAGGGGGGTGAAACAAAAGATGCCGAGAAAATCGAGAGTGCTGGCAGAAAGAATATCCAGATCAGGTGAAATCGAATGTGTTTCAGGGGCTGGGAAATTGCTCAAGCTCTTAACCTGTTGATTGTTGAGCAGGTCGGAACGTTGCCGTTGATGGCGATGATGATTGTTATTATTGCCCACTAACGTTGGCTAATTATGGATCATCAAAAAATTTACGACCGTTTGAAGGAAGCTACTTCGGTCTGGCTTGCGTGTGTGTGATCTTCCGCTGTGGATGTTTTTCTCTTCTTTCACTATCTCTTTGTTCGACCCCACCGGCATGACCTCTATTTAGCTAGGTAGAAGTGCTGCAGACTTTAAGACGACGCACCGAGCAGTGCCGATCGGAAGGATAAATGGCAAAAACTTACTCTATGGACTAATTTCTGCTCGTCAGTAGCAAGGTTATGTGAGCGAGCTTTCCGTTTGTGAAATCGTGTGGTCCATTTATTGATGCGCACATATCGGCGCGGGCTCAAGGTTAAGTACAATTGGTTCGATTTGTTTAAATTTTTAGCTTTCGCTGTCGAAATCCATTACCTTCGATCAGAGAGAAAGGTTCCAGCAAGAAGCAAGTGATTATTTATTGAACTTACAAGACAAAAATATACTTAAATTGAAAGAAAAGAGGAAAGTCCATTGTTTGAATGCTATCGATAGAGAATGAACAACATTGGATTTGATTGAAAGCCTTTTTTGACGTGCACGAACTGGTAAGAAAAATGAAAGCGTCACGAATAGTAGTCAGCTTTTAACGTTAATCGCCCAGTAATTCCTAGTTAGATTTCAAAAAGTTTTTCATGGATGGGTTGGAAATGTTGCAAGCATTTTTCATTATCCGTACATTGCCAGATTGAGAGTGATCGATGTCTTCATAACTGTTTCCACATCGGCCTATATTGCCGTCCACGAGGCTACTTCGATAGAGATGAGCATAAGCCTACTCATCACACGGATGGAATCACGGCCTACGTGCAGGTTCTTAAACCACGCCCGTGATTAAACAATTGAAACGATGGAATGCAACAGTCGTCCTAGATTTACGGTGTCTCAATCGGTTTGCCAACTCGAAAAGGGACTCTGACGTACTAAATGGTAAAATTCATCGTGTGGAATTTGTCTTTTATACAAATCGCCTTCCTGTGCGCTCACCTTTGCGATTGAATCCAATTTCTCATTACCTGGGATTGAGCAATGTAAAGGAACCCATACAAAGGTGACCAAATTTGATCTTTCGACCAGCACACTCATCTGTTCGCTTAGTTTTGAAAGGAAATAAGATGAATGTTACTAGGCTTCATCGACCGAAGAACCTCAATCGAACTGAGGCTGTCCGTGAAGATGACGTAATGGACTGCGGGCCTGTTGGAAATCATCCACAATGTGAAGTTGGTTCCCACCAGCTCAGTAACATAAACAGTTCCTGGAGTTTGTGGAAGGCACTAGAGTTTTTATTGAAGACACCGAAGCCAGTGGATCCATTGAGGCGAGACCCATCAGTGAAAAACCTTTTTTTCGGAGTTGACGTGTTCGTACTTTTCAGTAAAAATACGCGGAATTATAATAGAACAAGTTGTTACGGAATCCCATGAGAGGTTGGTTTCATGGTAAGGTCATATTGGATTGAGGAATCCGCTATAGGCCCCACATTGCTGTAGATTTGTCCCATGACCAGCGTCCCAGTATCCCAAACCTTAACACTGTCATAACGACGAAAGGGTGGGCGGCTCAGCCGAACACACGTGACCACGTGGACATTAACAACGGCACAACGGGGGCCGGCATCGAGGCGACGGTGACGAATGAGGAACTCATTGCGATAGCAAAGTCGCTAAAGGTGAACCGGATGGTATTCCGAAGCTGGCCGCGTACTGGTATGCAACACTGAGGTAGGCCAGATACGTGCCCAAATCACCGCAGGCATCCCACAAGGTTCGATCCTGGGTCCGGTGTTATGGAACACACGATGTACGATGAGGTACAACGGCTTGAGTTCCCGAACGGAGTGAAGATAGTCGGGTTCAGCGGACGACATCACCCTGGAGATATGGGGTAAATCCATCGAAGAGGTCGAGTTGATGGCCTCGCACTCCATTGGCATTGTGGAGAGATGGATGAGTTCCAGGAAACTGGAGCTAGCCCACCATAAGACTGAGGTCACGGTGGTAAATAACCGAAAATCGGAGCAACATGCGACGATCAGTGCAGGTAACTGCACAATTGAATCGAAGAGGTTTTTGAGGTACTTGGGGGTCATGATCGCCGGAAAGCTGTCCTTTATCAGCCACGTCGATTACGGCTGCAAGAAAGCCTCTATGGCTATATCGGCATTATCCCGCATGATGTCGAATAGCTCGTCGTATTCGGAAGTCCACTAGCTCGTATCCATGGTTAAGTGGCAAACGGAATGGAAACAACTTCACCAAAGGTCGGTGGACTCATCGGAATTAACCGGAAGGGTTGGTAGGCGACACGGTGAAGCAAACTTCCACTTATCGCAGATATTGTCTGGCCACGGCTGTTTTAGACAATACCTGCACAAAAAGGGGCATGCACAGTCTTCTGCATGCAGCAAGAGGAAACCCCGGAACAAGTGTTCTTCACATGTCCTCGTTTCACCGGCGCGAGATCCGGCATGACTGCCGTAAGCGGCACGGCACGACTCCGGATAATTTGGTCCAGAGGATGTGCCAGAACCGGGACATCTGGGACGCGGTATGCTCGATCTCCAACAAAAATTTGCGAAATGACCAAAGGCAGGGACCACCTAACTACTAAAGCCCAAAGTAGTTAGACATAGTGGGTGCTTAACAAGCACAATAGCCCCCTCCCGAAGTAATACCGAAAGGTGGTTCTGGAGAGGGTCCAGGGCTTAAGACACCGATGGGTTTGGAGTGCTTCAAGGAGTTGGCACCCTCATCCTCGCACCCTGGGTTCTTCAGGTGTCTGGTTGCAGATTTTCCATCCCGTCTAGATCCATGCCATTCCATGCCCTTCCATTTGTTTTTAGCTAATCAAACACAAATATCGAGATTGCAGCGTTTGGCAAAATAAGATAATGCGTTTGATCTTGAGATATAATGGTTTCACTTCCCCCTCTTTTTTGTTAGAAACCCTACAGCGCCTTTCGATGAAGCAGAGAGTTGTGTATTTGACAATGGTGTTCATTTTTAAAGTAATACAACGGTTTTCTGCCTCGAGATTTGTGTAATCGAATTGAACGAGGAAATGATATTCATAGATATAACACTAGATACGCGGATGATGTTAGAACACCATATTTTTTGTACGGAGCTTCACAAAATTCGTTGATTTTTAAAGGTATAAATGTTTTCAATTCGATGCCTATACACATCAAACGTACAGATTTTAAAAGACAATGTATTTCACACGTCAAAGCTGCCTTTTGAACAGCTACTCTGTTAACTTTTGACTCTTGACTAATTTTGTATCTTGACAATGTTATTACAACGGATACTTTTGTATGGTTCATTGTTAAATGTTTTATTTTTGTCATGGGGCACAAACAAACTTTTCGCCTCGATGGTAATGATGGATTTAAAGTTTTTATTTGTTATTGTAACTTAAAGTAGTCTACAAAAGTTTGAGCCTCGCATGCCGTATACAGGTATAAAGGACTTCGTTTTGAATTTATAAAAAAATATTGGCCTTTGATGCTTGAGAAGATGCCATGAAACTGTAGTGGGTGGTCTGGCTAATTGTCTGGGAATTCCTTGTCAGTTCTGTTGTGGTTGAAAGTAAAAGTTTGACTAGGGGCGGTCCAGGTTTTTTATCGGTTTGGAAATTTTCTCGATTTCCCTGAGTGGGGATATCCTTGTTCAGCCAAAAATAAACTGGCAGGTACGTTAGTGTTGGTACCGCATTGGCTATGTAGTCTTTTGATAATGTTCTTATACGGGATTCTTTGATTTGAATTGTAATAGGATTTCCTGATCCCTAGGAATACTTGCGAGCATTTGTGGTTGACATCAATAGCTTTTCACAATTATATCGCTGTAAAGCAAATGAACAGTTATTAAAGAAGTTTACATATGTAGAAGAAATTAGTTCGTTTTTTTTTTTGCATAACTGGTTTTTTATTTTAAATTAATTAATTAATTATCTAATAAATCGTCGATAAATCGTCTAGCTCGAACCTTTTTAGGGTTCATCATCGGGTTCATCGTAGCTCGAACCTTTTTGGGGTCATCGTCATCATCGTCAACATCATCAACATCATCATCATCATCATCATCAAGTTTTATTAAGCTTTTATGAAAGCCACTCGAAATAAATTTATTTTGGCACCAAGAGGTGTGAATGGGTTTCATATTTTACTTCTATCAACAGTTTTATTTCGACTTTATGAACTCGTGAAATGCTGTTTTGAAAACCCGTTTAGTACTAATTAATATTATCTGATTATGGCCAGTTGAAAAAGCATTTCAAAACCATTTTGCCTCCAGTGAATGCATTAAACGGCAAATTGGCATTGAGAGAAGTCACAAAATGACCAATTAGTTTTATAGTAGTCATTGCAAAGACAAATTCTAGACAATATCGTCAAAAGATCAATCATAACAACTGTAAACAATGACTTAAAACGTAAATTTACTGGAAATGATAGGTTGCTAACATCTGTATCCACTACTGATGGGAAGGTACTAACTCCCTGCATCCGTTTCTGGTGCTATTTTGTTTGTGGGAGCAAGCAGATCCCAGAAAAATACGCTTGAATTCATTGTTTACAAATGTTACATTCTACCTTTTGACTATTTTGTCTAGAATTGGCTTCTAGGCAAAACTGTGATTTTTTCCAATCATCGTGATCATCCAATCATCCAGAACCTGTGTATTTTGATGAATGACGAGACGTCAAATTGGACAACTGTACACAAAGTTGTCAGAATCTAATGAAGCATCAAGAGAAAAGTCCAAGCGTTCTTCAGAAGGAGTAGTAAATATTCAAACTCATGTGAATTCGGTCATAAGAATGTTGATTTTTATATATATGAAACAAACTTATGAATTGTTCGAATTGTTATAAATAAATACAGGGTGCGGCAGAAAATAATGCGAACATGTTCAAACTTGAGTATTGGGTTAATTCGTGTAGCTAGTGAATAATTTCTGTCGAAAGTGTATTTGTTTATGTTTACTTTCAAGTGCTGCATCCAAACATTCTATTTGTTTTATTGCAAATTCGTCAAAATGTTCGCGAAAGAAGTGATCACCAGTTTGTTGCTCGCCCAGAAGAAGCCGAAAGAGATTGCCAAGGTGGTAGGGTGCCATTTGGCAACAGTTTACCGCATAAAAAAGTCCCTGCAGGATGGTCCTAAGCAGCGGAAGCCGGGAAGCGGACGTCCGCGCCTTGCACGCACGCCGAACGTGATCAAATCGGTCCGTCAAGATTGCTCGCAACCAGATGCGTTCCATAAGAAAACTTGCAAAGGAAGCCAATATTTTGGAGAAATCCATGCGGAGAATCAACAAAGCAGACCAGCATGCATCTTCCAGAGCCAGAGTGAAACGCCACTTGATTTTGGACTGGGTCAAGGAACTACGAGTGACTTGTTCCAAGAGATTGCTTTCCTTGTTGAAGAAGGAAAAAATGATAATCCTGTTCTCCGACGAAAAGCTTTTCAGCATCGATGCTGTGGCCAACAGCTGCACGGACCGGTTCATTTCACCGCAGAAAATGGAGAACGTTCCGGAAAAAGTGAAATTCAAATTTCAAGCCAAACATCCGGCTGGTGTCATGATGTTTGGCATGGTGGCGTCCAACGGTTTGAAAATGACGCCTGTTTTCATTGATGCTGGAGTTAAAATCAATACCGAAATGTATATCGGTATTTTAAAGAAGGCCAAGGCCAAGGCGGTGAAGGCCAACTTTTCCGAGGACCAAAACGTTGCCTTACAGCAGGATGGAGTGCCGTGTCACACGTCCAATCGAACCCAACAATGGTTGAACGATAAGATGAAGTTTTGGCCGAAGGATTTGAGGCCCCCCTAGCAATCCAGATCTTAATCCGTTGGATTATTCGATTTGGGCATATGTTGAAGCACGAGCTTGCAAAACATGACACCCTAGTATGAAAACCCTGAAGTCAACCATAACACGCACATGGCAGTCAATGTCGGAGGACTACGTCCGAAAGGCATGCTCTGGCTTCCGGCGTCGGCTCGAGGATGTTATTGATAAAAATGGAGGACACATTGAATAAATTTGTTTAAAAGGACTTTATAAAGATAACTGCACTCGAACATGTTGATATCATTGCTTGAATTAGTTGAAAATGGGATTTGAAAGAAATAGAACAAATTTTCACATTATTTTCTGCCGCACCCTGTATGTTCGAATTTTTTTTTTTTTTTTAGAAGCAGGTGTCTTTAATTAACAGTCCTTATGTAACGAAAAGAAATGAACCACAAACAAATCATGGCAAATATGACTAACTGGTGTAATTTTTCGAAAACATGCCATTCAGTGCGAAAAATCGTCACGCACCCTGTTTAATGCATTTTGTTGGTAGATGATGATATCGGTTCTTCTGGAGAATCAATGGACTAAGATAAATCAAATAGTTGTTATGGTTGAGTTGACTCCATGTTCTAGAACTAGGCATATAAAGCTTTCAATTCGAAGTCGAAGTCATATTGGAACGTTATCTCGTGAACCGGAAAATCGTCCGATCCAGCTCCGTATAAAAGATGGATAAAAACAAAAAGTAAATTGCCAAAATGATTGCGTGGAACGGCTTCTCGCATTTTTCCATTACAATTCAACGCAAAATCCTGTTAAGAGTCATCCTGGCTTAAGTACCCTACAGTACACTATCAACAAAGTTCCGAAAAAGAGCATAGCCCTATCGACCTCCTCTCGTGTCCATTGGCAGCTAATTATGATTATAATTTTGACAATAATTATAAGCAACATACGCAATAGATCAAGCTAACTCAATTTACTACCGTATTGTTAACCAAGAAGGCCGCCTTCCCATCACTAATTGACATTTCTATGAAGTCATAAACACGACTTTCTCCGAACGCTTGCTTATTAATAACGCACCTGTCCGTGACCGACCACGCATTCAATGTCATTTTGAAACAAAATCCCCCTCCCAAAGATTCGAGTCCCCTCCTCGAGCGGACCTGCATTGTGATCGCGGTGCGGAGGGAACCTAATTTGTGCACCAAATGATCTAAAAAACACTCGATAATGATAGGCCATCAGGCGCTGTGGAGTGGAATTTAAGGAATGTAAATTATAAACAACCGAACCCTAAAACATTGCCATCGACCATGGGAGGGATGATAGATGGTTTCCAAATTCGGAAAGACAACAGTTTCTTTCCCTTGTTTTGTCTTGAGCGAGGTCACCAGACATATAATTAGGCGGAACGAAATACACACTTTTAGAGCGTGTTCTATGTGTCTTCACCCGTTGCACCTGACAAGTACAAGGACGTCAACCGGTGGAGTGTCAAATTTGCCTCATATTATAACTGTTTAAAGTGGCATTCATATCGGCGGAAACCGCATGCAAAATTATATCATTCTCCCGGGGTGGAATTTTCTATGATAAATTCCTTTGCAAATAGAGTTGATAACACCGAGGCGCCGCCAGTCTGCCCTACTGAATCACTAATAAAATTTCCGACTCTTTACAGTAACGAATGCAAATAGCTTGAGCCTACATAGGAATCGACGTTGTTTCATTGCCAGCCAGGAAGAACATAAACTGATAAGAGCGAAGATGTTATGCGTGCGACCTCTAGACCTTGATTTACGCAAACCATTCTCCCAAACAAGGCTGATAATTTTCAACGCTATGAATGCCGCCCTTTGTCAGTTTTGTGCGTCAGTTTTATTGAACCCAAAGCGGATGATGAAATTTCGAACAAAAACAAATTTCGTAACTGTCATCATCATCGTAATCGCTCTGTCGCGTTAGCGTCCTCCATTGCTTTTGGACGGCTAAACTTTTCAGAAACTCAATTTACCGCGTTTATGGTTGGCAATTTTCCACCACGGCTGCCATATTCGCCAAGTTCACGAGGAACTGTGGTTGGTGTTCCGCGCACTCTTGGGACTCCAACTCAGCATGTTATTCAACTTAATCATAGGTTAGCCACGTGCTCATTTAGGTACGTTCTCATTTCTGCTTTCAACAACGGCCAAACGGTCTCCGAGTTGTTTGCATTGTTTATACATGTCCGTAAGTATGGTTGAACTACCTACATCAAGGGACTAATGTGGAACGAAACCTTCGTTGTCTTCGTTGTCTCCTTCTTCGGGTTTTTACTGCTGCGCGAGGTAGCAACATTTTGGCGATGTCCGATCATTGCGTATCCAGAGTATGTAATTTAAATTCCACGCCAAATGGCAGATCGCTTGTTTCCGGTACAATTGCAGTTGCTGGTGAGTTTTTTTCTTGAACTATTACACATTACATTGAGTGAGCTTTTAGCGATGATGGTAGACTATTTCATGGTTTAAGCAGCAGGTTGCAAAATTTTACAAACTTACGAATATCGCTCTTTTGAACAATAAAGCAAATTGAACATAATCAATTAAGCATAGGGAACGTGCCCAACTTCATATGTCCCCCTCGCACCCCATTTCACAAATTCCAATGTTTTTCGATGGACATCAAATAACTTCTTTTTTGTAAATCGGCACAGTTTTCAAAACCCCCGCCCACGCTTCAAGAGCGTGAGTACTTATAGACTGTTCCAATAATTATAAATACACTAATGATTAACCGTCAAATCAAAATGCGTGCAGTATTCAACCAACGTTTGGCTGTGTCCTGTTGTTTATATCCAAATTAAACTGATGTTGTCATTTTTACAACTTTTTGCACGGAAGTTTGAAACTGCGTGGTATTTTTCCTTGACTATTTAAAAATAGCATTTTTTGTTGCAGCTTGTATTTCAGTTACTAACGTATGCATTAACAAAAACGCTAAAATAGCGGATAGCATTCAAAGACAAAAACTACAAAAGATAATTCAATGGATCCAATTCTCCTTAAATCCTACGTTTAATGCGTGGCCCACTTAGTGATAGAACAAACTCTTTTACAGCGCTCCTAGTGTACGTTTTCGCAAGCTTTTGACGTCTGTTTCTTGACAATAACAATAACAATAACAGTGTCTTTTTCAGTGCTTAAAACGCTCTCGTTTCGGAGACAGTCACCGTTCAAGAGGAGCGTAAACAACAAATCGGGCACAGTCACATGAAAATCTATCGTGATCCGCGTCCAAGTTGGCTAAGGTATTTAATTTTCCTAGAAACATCGTATGGCGCGTGCTCAAAGCTTACGACAACTATGAAGCCTCAAAGTAAACGCCGGAGGAGAACTGCTAACCGTCTGCTTCATGGAACGCAACCCATATATCTCCTAACACGATGTGATTAAAAGATGTGATGCCGCCCGTAGTACAGTGCAGCAAATTTACTATCGCAAAGACTTACAGGTTCACCGCGTAAGTAGGCAACCCAATTGATCATTCAAGCAGAATACCGTTGCTGGAACCCATGCTCGAAAGCTATATGACAACCTGCAAACCAAGTCCGGTCGTATTAAGGAAAAAGCTCGAGAATTCCTTCGAAACCGCGACGAATAATTCGTTTCAAGTATATTTCTTAAAATAGGTTTAAGGAATACTTACTGTGTGACCTCTGATGTACACAGAAATTGTCTTCATTGTATTCGGTCTATGGCTGTCACTCGCTAGCCTCGCTGTCTGCGGAGGCTACTTGATCGATCCACCTTGCTCGTTGCGCATTTCTTCTTGTTGTACCCGTTGGTCCATTTTCGAGAATCATTTTCACTGGTTTGTTGTCCGACATTCTTATGAAATGCCCAGCCCATCGTAGTCGACCGATTCTTGGGATGTGTACGATGGGAGGCTCTCCCAGCAACTGATGCAACTCGTGGTTTATTCGCCTCCTCCACGTTCCGTCTTCCATCTGCACTCCACCGTAGATCGAATGCAGCACCTTCCGTTGAAAGACACCAAGGTCACGTTGGTCCTCCACTAGCAATGTCCATGTTTCGTGGCCGTTGAGAACTACCAGTCTTATTAATGTCTTGAAGATGGTCAACTTTATAGTTCACGAACTTTGTTCAGCATGTAACCGGAACGAAGCAG